>JACCID010000450.1:57500-62985 GCA_018906775.1 Sycophila sp. Sp_5
TTAAATAAAACGATTTTGCAGCTCGTCTTGTCTCGAACAAGCAAATAAAATTCAAAAGATAAACTATAATAATTATTTAAAAATACTTTTTCAGGTAAGTATTTTATGATTTAACTATAATTTTCTTATTTTTTTAAAAAATGTTTGTTACTAACTTTAATATTAATAAAAAAAAGGGACTGATTATAATTATTATTCTCCTATAGATATTTTTTATAAATCCTCCTAAATTACGGAATAAATCTTTACGAAAAAAATCCATCAGGCCGGAAAATCGAGTGTCTAAATATGTCCACGTTGGCACTAATGGTTTCTAATAAATCCTCAGAATTTTGGAAGCGTTCCGAAAAATATCCTTAGATTTCCAAGAGCAGAAATATATCTCCCTATATTATATAGTTATAAGGTCAAAACCTAAGATTATCCCCATCCTCCCCCTCCTCCCCGCTCCTCCACCCTTCCTCATTCTTCTTTTCCTCTCCTCATTTTTTTCATTAATTTATGTTATATTTATCATTTTAATGATGTCTTTTCATATATTTAAAAAATATTTTTGCTCCTCTTCAACTATCCTCCCCCTCCTTCCCCCTACTCCCCCCTCCTCAGTCATATTCCTCAACCCATCCTCAGTAACATCCTCATTAATGAACCACTCCTCAGCCCCTATCGCAGCAGCTACCCATCCAAAATTTAAATTAAGATGGCTTCATTGTCTTGGTGAGACTGCTCAAGAAAATGTTTTAAAAGCTGTGAAGTCTGGGATGTCTTCTTGCGACCAACCTGCAGAGCCAGAATTCATTGAGGAGCCAATGGAATTAAGTAACGATGGTTTCGATTTTGGGGTAGAAGGAAATGTTGTGCAGAACGTTGTTGGTAGAACGTCTCACGACGACGAGTTCTACAATTTCTGCCAGGATAAAAGTGTTGAATTGGATATACTTCATAAGTACCCTGTAGTAAAAGCTACATTTCTAAAATATAATACAATGCTTTCATCATCAGCAGCATTTGAAAGGATGTTTAATCTCGCCACCATGTGGAATATACCAAAGTTTAACCGCTTGACGAATGAGCACTTTGAACAGAGAGTTCTTCTGAAGGCAAATTTGACAAATTCAAAATTTCTAAAAGGTACTTAAACTTTAACTAATTTGCAGCTTAATCTACTACCTAAAATTACAGTTTTTGTTATATACATGTTTCAGTTACTCCCAGCTGTGATAAAAAGCGAACATAAACTGAAAATAATTAAAATAATAATTATTATTCGAGCCGTTTGTTTACGTGATATTATGGAGCTAGTCCTGTGATAAATATTTATATACACACAAACACACACATACACACACACACACATATATATATATTGTAACGGGGTTATCTTTGACCGTATTATCTCGCGGAGGAGACCTTCCTCCGCGAGATTGGTGCAATGGGGCACACACGAGTGCCCCGTGAGGTCCTTACCTCGGGGTGCGCGCGAGCACCCGACGGCGAATACTCGTCGCCGCGGCCCGTATACAACGTGAGAGTACGCCTGTACTCTCACTTCTTGTACTCGCGTGCTGTTGCGCGAACGCGCTCCTCGCGTCCGCGTGGCTGTCGTCCTCCTGGACTATAGCCGATGCCGGCCGCTCAGCTCTACGATAGAGTGGCGGTATCCGGGAGGTTGGGGACGAGGAAGGTTTGTCGAGTAGTCCCGCGGACTACCCGAAAGAATGACGCGAGCAAGTAAAATATAGATCGGAGGCCTTTATTGCCTCTGCAAAGTAAATTACAATAGTCGCGTCCCGGAGAAGTTAGTAGATGTCGGGCGCGCGAGCCGAATGCTCCGAACGCGCCCGAGTAAAGCCGAACGGAGCCGCGCGCAAACGCAAGCGCGCGCGCTCCTACGAATTCTCGGCCGCGTCGAGAATTCGCCGGCCGATCGCGCGGTCCGCGATCGGTGGTGTTTACGCGGAGCACGACTTTGCTCCACGTAAACAAACGTTTGCGTCCGAGAGCAGGCCGCTTGCCTACTCTACACGTACACACACGTACGCACGCATGCCGGCCGCTCAGCTCTACGATAGAGTGGCGGTATCCGGGAGGTTGGGGACGAGGAAGGTTTGTCGAGTAGTCCCGCGGACTACCCGAAAGAATGACGCGAGCAAGTAAAATATAGATCGGAGGCCTTTATTGCCTCTGCAAAGTAAATTACAATAGTCGCGTCCCGGAGAAGTTAGTAGATGTCGGGCGCGCGAGCCGAATGCTCCGAACGCGCCCGAGTAAAGCCGAACGGAGCCGCGCGCAAACGCAAGCGCGCGCGCTCCTACGAATTCTCGGCCGCGTCGAGAATTCGCCGGCCGATCGCGCGGTCCGCGATCGGTGGTGTTTACGCGGAGCACGACTTTGCTCCACGTAAACAAACGTTTGCGTCCGAGAGCAGGCCGCTTGCCTACTCTACACGTACACACCTACTATCGCCGATGCCGGCCGCTCAGCTCTACGATAGAGTGGCGGTATCCGGGAGGTTGGGGACGAGGAAGGTTTGTCGAGTAGTCCCGCGGACTACCCGAAAGAATGACGCGAGCAAGTAAAATATAGATCGGAGGCCTTTATTGCCTCTGCAAAGTAAATTACAATAGTCGCGTCCCGGAGAAGTTAGTAGATGTCGGGCGCGCGAGCCGAATGCTCCGAACGCGCCCGAGTAAAGCCGAACGGAGCCGCGCGCAAGCGCAAGCGCGCGCGCTCCTACGAATTCTCGGCCGCGTCGAGAATTCGCCGGCCGATCGCGCGGTCCGCGATCGGTGGTGTTTACGCGGAGCACGACTTTGCTCCACGTAAACAAACGTTTGCGTCCGAGAGCAGGCCGCTTGCCTACTCTACACGTACTCACACGTACGCACGCATACGAGGGAACGGGTCGCTTACCCGTTCCACGCAATGTACAACGAATTCGGCCTCGAGCCCGCGCTCGAGGTTCCGATGTCGAATTACGCGGCGGCTCTTCTACGAGAGCCGCGACTCTCGTCGCACGAGAGTCCGCGATCGCGATCTACGGAGAGAGAGAGAGAAAGAACGGGGGAAACGTTTCCCGCGTTCGACGAACGAAAACTTCCGCTCTAGAGTCGAGGCGCTCCTCGACCCCTCGCCGCGTACACGCCCGCACTCGCAACACAGTCTACGGGCGGTACTTACAACCGTATCAGCCTACGCTCGTTCTCGGCTGCTACCTCGTGCTTCCTTCACGTGGACGGCTTCCTCTCGCCTCTCTTGTTCGTATCCCGTTCGCACACGCACGCACACGCGACCGTCCTCGCTGACGGCTCGAGAGAATCTCTCTCGATTGCCCACCTGGCAATCTCTGCCCCGCGCGCCGGCTTAGCCTAACCTAAGCCGCGCTCGCGCCCGCTCGCGCCAGCTCGCGACGACGCGAGGGTACCCCGCAGTACCCCGCGTCACAATATATAGAATTTAAAATAAAAATAGATTAGAACAAATATAAATATATTTTTAATATTTATTGTGCGGACCTCAATCACTATGACCCTATAACATATTCATCCATCCATCCATCCATCCATCCATCCATCCATCCATCCATCCATCCATCCATACATCCATCCATCCATCCGTCCATCCATCCATCCATCCATCCACCCAAAAGCGATATATTTATTTATCGATTTATTTATTTGTTTATTTATTTGATTATCTATTAAATCGACAAAATAATAATCAATTTAATTTATTTGTTTATGTGTTTGTTTATTTGTTTGTTTATTTATTTCTTTATTTGTTTATTTACTTAATTATCAATTTACTTATATACTAGCGACGTACCTCGCTCGCTAACGCTCGCTCAGTAAACAAATTTTTGGTTCCTGTTTAAAGTAATTTATCATTGTTCTAAGCTTTGAATAGATTACTCATTTTTTTAATGTAGTTTGAGAAAAAAATCGGGCGCTGCTCCTGTAGACGATGTCCAAGTGTCCAGGAACACCCTCAGGACGATGGGACGTCGTCTACAAGGCAGTCCACCCTGCACTTGGTCATTAAGAAAAAAATCGGGCGCTGCGCCTGTAGACGATGTCCAGGTGTCCAGGAACACCCTCAGGACGACGGGACGTCGTCTACAAGGCAGTCCACCCCGCACTTGGTCATTGAGAAAAAAATCGGGCGCTGCGCCTGTAGACGATGTCCAGGTGTCCAGGAACACCCTCAGGACGACGGGACGTCGTCTACAAGGCAGTCCACCCCGCACTTGGTCATTGAGAAAAAAATCGGGCGCTGCGCCTGTAGACGATGTCCAGGTGTCCAGGAACACCCTCAGGACGACGGGACGTCGTCTACAAGGCAGTCCACCCCGCACTTGGTCATTGAGAAAAAAATCGGGCGCTGCTCCTGTAGACGATGTCCAGGTGTCCAGGAACACCCTCAGGACGATGGGACGTCGTCTACAAGGCAGTCCACCCTGCACTTGGTCATTAAGAAAAAAATCGGGCGCTGCGCCTGTAGACGATGTCCAGGTGTCCAGGAACACCCTCAGGACGACGGGACGTCGTCTACAAGGCAGTCCACCCCGCACTTGGTCATTGAGAAAAAAATCGAAGCGGAATAAATGTTCCTGGACCAAGTTACATCATCAATTATCAATTTAATTTATTTATTTATTTATCTGTTTATTTATTTGTTTATTTATTTATCTATTTAATTAGCAATTTAACTTATTTATTTGATTATTTGTTTATTTATTTAATTAACTATTTAATTTATTTGTTTATTTATCTATTTAATTTATCTATTTAATTTATTTGTTTTTTTATTGTTTATTTCGTTTATTTTGTTTATTTGTTTATTTATCTATTTATTTTATTTGTTTATTTATCTATTTATTTTATTTGTTTATTTGTTTGTTTTTTATTTATTTATTTATTTATCAATTTAATTTAATTTATTGACTTATTTATTTATTCAATAATAATCGGAAATTTCAAGCTAATCATTAATGCATTACAAATGTAATATTAATTTTTTTTTCGGCCATTAACATTACAAAAGTAATGGGAAATTTCGAGCTGACCATTACACATTACAAATGTAATGGGAAATTTCGAGCCGACCACTACCCATTACAAAAGTAATGGGAAATTTCAAGCTGATCATTACACATTACAAAAGTAATGGGAAATTTCAAGCCGACCATTAATGCATTACAAATGTAATGTTAATTTTTTTTCTGCCATTACCCATTACAAAAGTAATGGGAAATTTCGTGCCGACCATTACACATTACAAAAGTAATGGGAAATTTCGAGCCGACCACTACCCATTACAAAAGTAATGGGAAATTTCAAGCTGATCATTAATGCATTACAAATGTAATGTTAATTTTTTTTCGGCCATTACCCATTACAAAAGTAATGGAAAATTTCGAGCTGACCATTACACATTACAAAAGTAATGGGATATTTCGAGCTGACCATTAATGCATTACAAATGT
>JACCID010000451.1:0-63150 GCA_018906775.1 Sycophila sp. Sp_5
AGGTTTTTAACGTCGAGTAACGGTAGTATTTCGCGGATTTTTCAGGAAGATAATAATTTTGAATCAAGAATTTTATTTCTACCTCAAGATTATTTATCCACTCAATCGACGAATCTGAAATTGAAAAATTTCCCCTTTTTTAGCAAGTATTTCAACGGTAATTGCCAGAATACTTATTTTTTATATTTCATATATTTATTTTGTTTGGCTTGGCTACAACTTGGGAAATTGAAGTGTGGTGTTGCTCGCGACTGGACCACCCCACCCTTCCTTGCTTACTGACCCTGTACCTTTGCGCAGCCCCTGGTGGTCTCCGTTTGGACGATTCCGGAGTAACCAAACGTTCGGAAGTCTTGGTTTTTGATCGCGCCTTTCTAGCTCGCCGCAATTACTGGGACTGTTCGCGAAAATCGGATCGCGTATTTCCTTTTCTCAGGAGACGCGACAGATTACAGTAGGCAACCGGCTATTAGACGAGCCAAGAATAGCGAGTAAAAACGAACTACCGTCAAGATGGCTACCAAGGAGCAATGCACAATGTGGATTCAGGCCAATGTAGGAGGAACGCGGCAGTCGCAAAACTGGCGCAACAAATAAAACCGGATGAACCCAGCCGTACTAGTGGAGCAATTGAGGATACAGGATTGCAGTCCCGAAGGAGCACCCCGAGAGTTAAGGGAACGACTTCTACGTGCATCCTGTAGAAGAGTGTTGGCGATGGAGGTACCGTGGGATGCTACAGTTGACGACCCTTTATGGATGACTGCACACCCGACACCGATGGCCCCGATGATGGATCGGAGGGATTTACCGGGACTGGACGGCGAATCGCGTGTATCACCGACCGCCACAGTGCTGGCAGCACCGAAGCGTCGTTTGCAGGTGCACGAGTCCCTATTAAAGGAGTTGACTGAGCCCATGCTCTTGTCTACATCGCGACCGCAGGAATGGGATATCTGTCTACGAACCAAGGACGAATCTCCCTTAACCACGGCGACCACAACCACCACCACCACCTCAACCCCTACCACTGCTGTCGCGACTCCGGTGAGCGCCACGGTTGCGGGATGCCGGACGTCAAACGGGCGGGCAGAGGCAAATTTTTCTGCAACACGACATACAGGAGCAGAATAACTGGAGGCTGCAGTCGCTGCGTATGTTCGCACAATTCGTGGACCGCCGACTGCTAATGGAGGACAAACTTTACCTTCTACATCCACAGCAGCGCAGCCCACCCCAGACCCGGCCGGCTCACGACATCCGACAACACCACCTTCACCAACTCGGACGAGATCAGACGCCAGTATGTCGGACGTAGAGTGCGAAGGAAATAGCAGTCATGGAGAAGAACCTGGAGATGACGAGACGGTTGACGCGTATTACCAGTTGCTCGCCACTTTAGCAGAACAAACGGCACACCAGCAAAACCCTCCGCAAAGACCAATACTGGAGTCAACGCGGAGAGAACACCCTCGGAAGTCAGTGCCTGCCAGGACGACAACAGAAGACGACCAGATTCCTATTGATGTCCCAGAGCGCAGGATACCCTCACCGAGGCCCCACCAAACCGAGCAGACACTACCTAGCTCGCGAATTACCGGAGCCCTGAAGGAGGCGCCCTCCAGACTCTCGCGAAATCGAAGGGACCCCGTAAGGGGCGAGTCGGAGTCTGACATGTCGTCCTCATCTACGGATTCCGACAGTGAACAGGATGGGCCGATTAAAGTGTCGCAAAGAAACCAGACGAGACGACGCAAGAACCACGGCACCACTGACAGTTGGAAGTGTGTAAAATTACTCCAGCAATACAGTTTAAAATTCTCCGGACTAGAGAAAGAAATTCCGGAAGAATTTTTGGCGCGACTGGAAGATTGCAGGCGAGCGGGCGGCTATCCCGACGAGCAGCTTTTAAATGCGCTATCCAGCATATTATCCAAGAGTGCAAGCACGTTGTTCTGCACGGCGAGAGACGATATGGAGACATGGAAGGATTTTAAGCGAGCGTTCAAGAGACAGTTTATTGGCGAATGGACGGAGCGTGACGTGTGGGACGATTTACACGAGAGAAGCCAAGGACAAGGGGAGAAGATTTCCAGCTACGTCGCGTCGATGAAATTCATAATCGCGCATTTTCGGAAGAGACCGTCGCTAGATGTACAGCTAGACGCCGTATACCGCGGCCTACTTCCAGAATATCGCGATTATATGGAAGATAAAACCATCGACAGCTTCGAAACGCTGGAACGCCTAGGACGACGCGTGGAGCGAAGGAAGGAAGTCAACCGACGATACAAACCACCTCCACCGCCAGAAAAGGCTAGATTCCCCGGCGGAGCTTTTTGGGGCAAAACCAAGAGCGCTAAGGTCGCGACGGCTTCAGAAGAGATTCCCAGCAAGAATCCGGAAGAAGTTGCGAGCGCGACGTCGACGCCCCCGAAGAGTAAATCGTCCAAGAAGCAGGCGAAGAAGAAGGGCGACAAGACGAAGAAGACGAGCGAAGATAGTACGGACGGCGAAGAGGTTGCAGCAATACCTCCTTCGGCGGCAGCAGCCGGGAATGCCGCTCAGCCTCTTCGGCAGGCACCTGCCCAATGCGCGACTCCTCGCGCCGGAAAGCAGGGTAGCCCTGCCTCGCCGACACCGAACTTCGCGGCACCACGGCAGCAGCCGTGGACACCACCGCAGCAACCGTGGTCACCGCCGCAGCCGCAGTGGACACCACCACAGCAGCAGCCGTGGTCACCGCAGCAGCAGCAATGGGTGTCACCATCGCCGCAGCAGCAGTGGACACCGCCGCAGCAGCAGTGGTCGCCGCCGACGACGCAGCAGACTCCAAGGCAGCCTTCGGTCTGCTTTGCATGTGGCAACCCTGGGCATCGCATAGCCCAGTGCCCGACTATGACCTGCTACTATTGCAGAGCAGCCGGTCACATGTCGGGCTCATGCCCAAACAAGCAGACCGAGCAGGTGAGCTGCCAAGTGTGCGGCACAAACGGAACTACGTTCCATAGATGCGCTAACTGTGCTCACTTGCGTGCAGCCTGGGGAAACGGGCAAGCGGGGGGACAGAACGGTTGACTGTCTTCCCCCGCTCCTATGCAGAAGCAGTGAAGCGATGTAGCGAACCACCCGAACTGACCGAAACACGGACAGGAGCAAAGCTTCGACGCGAGGGCGCAGAAAATTTTTTCGTCGCGACCCCCGACTGCAAGCAGACTCCACCGGTACAGTCAGTCGGAAAGTGACGGACGTGATTTTCCTATGTACTGTTGCTAGTCCCACGTGGGAAAGGTCCCAGCTCAATCAGACGTGACGATGGCGAGATGACGATGACGGATGGCGATGCGAGAAGTGGTCGATATGTCGTAACAGAGCGAGGCAGGAATCCGTGCGAGGAGCAGCATGCGTCGCTAGCCCCGCGCGGGAATGGCCCCAGCTCCACAAGTCGTGACGAGTGGCGAAGCGATGAACTGAGGTCGGAGGCGCAGGCGAGACAAACGTCGAGAACGGAAGTCAGCAAAATGGCGCAGCCAGACGTTTCAGACGAGAAGTATTTGCCGGAAGACATAGATTATAGGTTAGAATATAAGCTGAATTTAGACGATACGACGAATGACAAGAAGTTTGACGTTGGAAGTAAGAATTTAGAAGATAAGTTAGATAGTAAAGAAGTATACGACGCGAAGTATGGCGAGATGAAGAATCCGATTCTCCAGCGAGGTAGACATCCGTGTGTAACGATCTCTGATAAGACGTCGCACGGGAATAACCCCAGCTTGGTACGCGAATTAGGCGCGAAGAAGAAGTTAATGACGCGGACGGACGAGCGAGAAGAGACGCGAAACCTCAGCGAAAATGCGAAGACGTCAGGCGAGAAGAAGACGGTGTTAGAAGAATTCGTGTCGAGACAGCCAGCTGATCCTGCATAGATGGCGGATTATGCTAACTTGCAAGCCTGGGATCGCGCTTTGGCGCGACTGCTCGAAGAGCCAGATGCATTGCCCATGCATAGCAAGGGCAACCGGGATGTCGCGCAGTGTAGTTCGCTCCACCCGGCAGCGCCATGGCCTCTTTGTGCTTTGCCCATGCATAGCAGGGGCAACCGGGATGTCGCGAAGGATGGTTCGCTCCACCCGGCATTTGCAATGCAGGGGGGGAGACGCAGAGCGAAGCTCTGCTGAGAGCCATGTCCGACTATTCGACATGAAGCCGGAAATGCAAGTAGCTGGAATGCACTCGGACAACAGAAATTTCCTGTACCTAACCTTAGCAGGTCAACGCTACAAGGCTCTGTTGGACACGGGCGCAGTTGTCTCGATAGTTGGAGCACGACTGGCGGAGAAGTTTAAAGACCGTCTGGAAGCCTGCCACACCACGATCCGAGGAGTTTTAGGAGGAACCTCGCGACCGCTAGGTACTTTGAAACTCCAAGTTGAGATCGACGGATTGACGGGTCCTTTGGAGTGTCGCGCAATGAGCGCACTAGATCACGACATAATCCTCGTCATTGATTTTTGCAACGCTTGGGACGTGCAAATAAAACACGCGCAAGGATTATGGAGTGTTCGCGAAGGCCCGTGGCACCGGTTTCACCACGGCGAGTCTGACGAAGTCGAAATTGCGGCGGAATGCGCTGGAATTTCAGAAGTGACGACTGACGAGAGACGGAAGATCGACGAGTTGGTCGCGAAGTACGTACCGGACGAGTCGGAGTACCCAGGAGCTACCAGCTTGATAACTCACCACATCGACGTGCAAGGAGCCAAACCGATAAAACAGCCAATGCGCCGGATGTCGCCGAAGATGCTCCAAATCGCGCAAGATGAGGTTAGGAAACTGCACGCCCTGGGGATCATTGAGAAGACGGCCAGCGAGTGGAGTAGCGCGCCCGTTATCATCAAAAAGTCGGATGGTTCGTACCGCTTTTGCATCGATTATCGCGACGTCAATAAAGTTACGAAGAAAGACGCATACCCGATCAGGGGGGTGGATGCCATTTTCGACCAGATGCGTCGCGCACGCTACATTACAAAGATAGACCTGAAAAACGCGTACTATCAAGTATTACTCGACGGCCTGAGCAAGCAGTACACAGCATTTGCGGTGCAAGGATCAGGCCTATGGCAATTCCGCCGAATGCCATTTGGTCTCACCAACGCTCCCATGACCTTCCAGCGTCTTATCGACTCACTGTTCGGCCCTGAGGTAGAGCCTTATGTCTTCGGATATCTCGACGATATCATAATCGTCACCGAGACATACGAGGAGCACCTTAAATGGGTTGAATTTGTGTTGAAGAAGCTAAGAGACGCTGGACTGTCAATTAATCGCGACAAATGTGAATTCTGCTGCTCGCAGGTGCGGTATCTTGGTTATCTCTTGGATCACGAAGGGTTACGTCCTGATCCCGAGAAAGTCGCGCCAGTACTGGAATACCCCGCTCCCACGGCAGTTAAACAACTGAGGAGATTCCTGGATATGCTGGGCTGGTACTCGCGATTCATAGACCAAGATTCCGAGTTAAAAGTGCTGCTTCTCAAACTCCTTAAAAAGGACCAACCCTGGATCTGGGAGGCAGAACAACAAGGGGCGTTCGATAAGCTTAAGAGGGCTTTGACAATCGCGCCGGTTTTCGCCAGACCAGACTTTAGCAAGCCGTTCGTCGTCCAATGCGACGCGAGCAACTTCGCGATTGGGGCGGTCCTAACCCAAGAAAAAGAAGATGGAGAACATCCTATCGTCTATGTCAGTCGCGTCTTGACGCCCGCAGAGAGGAACTACACTACCACTGAAAAGGAGTGTTTACCCCTCCTGTGGGCGATCGAGAAACTGAGACCCTATTTAGAGGGGTATCACTTAACCGCGATAACTGACCATAGTGCCCTGCGATGGCTACGCAATTTGAGGGATCCCTCAGGCAGACTGGCCCGCTGGGCCCTCAAAATGCAACAATGGGACTTCGACATTGTTCACCGAAAGGGAGCTCTTAATCAGGTCCCAGATGCCTTATCGCGATTGCAGGAGGACGAAGTAGAGGTTGCCGAATTTGACGTGGTCGAAGACGAATGGTATCTTAGACGATTGCGCGAAGTAGACGAGACGCCAATGAAGTATCCCGGGTGGAAGGTAGAAGCCGGATTGCTTTATCGACATCGCGCCGACCCCCTTTTGGATCCGATCGCGACTCCAGAAGAAGGTTGGAGACTGGTGGTCCCTAAAGATCATCGCGAAAAGGTGCTACAGGAGGCACATCGGGCCCCCTCGTCTGGACATCTCGGAATTGAGAAAACCTACGATAGGGTGGCCCGGGAATATTACTGGCCTGGAGCTTGGCATGACGTTCATGACTTCGTAAGAAGCTGTCGCGAATGCCAAGAGTACAAAACATCTCAGTTCGCGCCACAAGGACTAATCGGCAAAAGGGTCGTCGAACGTCCTTGGTCTGTGGTAGCGGCAGATGTCATGGAATTTCCTGCCAGTAAGAACCAATTCAAGTACCTCCTTGTTTTTCAAGACCTTTTCACGCGATGGGTCGAGATAAAACCTCTGCGTCGAGCCAACGGTAAAGCAGTTGCGGCTGCGTTCGAAGAGTTGGTGCTGTTCCGTTGGGAGACGCCGAAATACCTCCTGACGGACAACGGACGGGAGTTCGTTAACAAGCATTTGACGAAGACGTTAGACGAGTATGGCGTGAAACAGGTCACGACGCCGCCGTATCACCCGCAGGCCAACCCGGTCGAGAGGAGTAATAGAACTCTCAAGACTATGGTCGCGACATTTGTCAAAACCTATCACCAGAACTGGGATGCTCATCTTCATGAGTTTCGCCATGCGATAAATACGGCGACGCAGGCTTCGACAAAAGTTTCTCCCGCCTTCTTAAACTACGGCCGCCATCCGACACCCGTACGAAGTTTAAGGCAACGGGCGGAGGGACATCCTCTCCTCGCGCAAACTGATCCTCAAGAGTGGGTCGAACGCATGAAGAGGTTAGATGCCCTTAGAGACTTAGTCGCAAAATATATAGACGATTCGAAAGAAGTTCAGGCGCGACACTACAACCGCGGTCGGCGACACGTTACGTTTAACGTAGGGGACTCGGTAATGAGATGCGAACATCACTTGTCTAGCGCGGCTCAGCGGTTTTCAGCAAAGCTCGCGCCGAAGTACGGTGGTCCGTTCCGCGTAACTCGGGTTCTGTCCCCGACCGTGTATGAAGTCGAGACGGAGGGAAACAGGCAAAGCGCAAAGGTACATGTGTCTGAGCTTAAACGATACCTGCCTCCGCGCAATACTCCCGTTATCCCCCCTTAACCTTCCTGACTTTATGTTTCAGTTGTCGCGACGAACCAGCGAAGAGAGAAGGAGACGACGGAGATGTCGGACGCGACAGCAGGCCATGACCTCGGGCTCCCTGAGGCTGCCCCCGAGATAAGAGGCTCGGGGGAGTCTAACCGCTCCGCGGCGGGACCCGAGATCACGGGAACGGTTCGATCGGTCCTAATGGTAATGGAGGAGAATCCTGCCTGCCCTGAGGCTGCCCCCGTAGCGAGAGGCTCGGGGGAGCCTAGCCGCCTCGCGGAGGGCAATGAGGAGGGAGTCCCCTCCCAAGTCTGTCGCGACGAGCAGCCGCGAGCCGAAGAGGACACGGCCAGCGGGATACCCAGTGAGGACCCGGTTGGGCCGTTCTCGGTCTCCGCGGCTGCCTCCAAAAGAACAACGGAGGAGGACCTCCCCGAGGACCTGTATGCGGAGACTCTGGAAGAGTCCTGGACCACGGGCCTGCTATGGTTCCCGAATGTCGGACGAGGGAGAGGTTGCCACGCCAAGGAGCCAACCGCGTCATCCCAAACCGCCGGACTGGGCTCCTGGGCCCTGGACGAGGAGGAGTCCTCTGACTCGTCGACGTCTTCGGGAGCGGAGACAGTTCGTTGGGTCGGTGGGCCCACTGCCCTTAGCGGTGCCCGTCCGCCGTCCCCCGCCCAGAACCCGCCATCCAGCCGGTGCTACGGCTTGGCCGAGGTCGAGGACGACCTCAGCAAAAGCCTGAAGAGGATCGACCCGGGGCAAAGGCGCTTCCCGGACTCACCGCCCTCCAGCCCACCCAGGCCCGGGTAATGGCACGGGAGTTGCCCATCCGACGACAGGGCATGATGTTTGGGGGCCTGGCCGAGATCCCCACGGACCCAACCCTAGATCCTCCCCCTCGAGTCTGCTACAATTGCTGGCGAACCGGCCATCGGAAGCACGACTGCTCCGCCCCAGTCCGGTTCGTCTATTGCAACAATTGCGGCCGCAGGGGCGAGGATCTGGCCACGTGCCCCCGTTGCAGCGAGGCCCACAAGAGGGAGAAGAAGAAGGTGGAGAAGAGGAGAGTCGCGACAGGAAAAGAGAAGAGTAGGAGGAGAAGAGAGAAGGCGTCGCGAAGTAAGAATCCCGTGAAGACAGAAGGAGTCGCGAGCTGACTGGGTACCCAAGACCCCAAGCGCAGTAGTATTGCGGACCCAGTGAGTGGACGTTTCCCAGTTGTTTTCTCGGGGATGACTTGGTGATGGTAGTCGGTGGAGGTGTCAAGGATTAATTTTTTTTTTTTTTTTTTTTTTGTAGCGTTAGATTTAAGCGGACGAGAAGCCTGACGTTCGAGAGAAGCGGAGCAGACGAAGGCGGACGTTAGTATTTATCGTTGTAGGTTAGCGGACGTGATCCTGAGCAGAGGAGGAGAAGACGTGCGATGTAGATTTTAAGTTAGTTTGAGTAGAAGTAGAAATAGTAGTTAGATGTTAAGTTAGAATTAAATAAGATTTGCGTGTGCGCAGTGGCGTTGTTCGGCCCCCTCATTTTGCCTGTAACTAAGGGCGGAATGGCCCATTTTTGAGTAAAACTGTTCCACCCCGGTGTCCAGTTTGGGGGGGGGGGGAGTTTGTGACGTGTATTCCCGCGCCGATGAGGTTCCCCCAGGCAGTGAGGACGCCGATCGACGCCACGCAATCGGCGCCACAATTATCGAGCTAGATAATTGTATATTTTTAATACTTACGACAAACGTTTCCGGAGTTTTCGCGGCTGCCACATCGCGACAACACCACGGCGAAAACACCCGGAGCACCGACGAGAGGAGGAGAGACGACGCGACTTTCAGCGGGTTCCCCGGCTGTCACCCTAACTGACGCACGAGGCACACTTGGAGCGCTAGGGAGCAACGCCGACGACACGCACACTCACTCGCAGACTCCAACAACCGGCGAAGCAACCACCAGAGGGCACGACGACCTGGACATCGGCAGCGAGAGCATCACATTGGCGGCAAACGAAGATGCGGCGAGCACGTGTTGCCCGCCTAGCGCAGCACGTGTTGAAGCGGGACGGCGCGAGAGGCGCGCGTGCGCCACGAACGAAGGCGCCGCTCGAGCTCGCCGAGCTCGAATATAGGCAGGGCCGTACGGAGGGCCCGCGCCTCCGCCCGCGCAATTAATGCAAGCGGTGGCGCAGCGCACGCTCGCCATATTCGCAAGTCCTCGCGTACACACGGCGCCTCCGCCATAATGAAAGTACTCGCGGTCCGTCCGGGAATAGAGGGCGCGCGCGTCGCGACTAAATCGTCCTGTAGGGCGATTCCAGGCGCGATAACGAAGTACTCGCGCGACACCTCACGTTCTCTTTCGTTAATTAGGCCGATTGAAGAGAGACACTAATTACAATGTGCGAGTGCGAGTGAGAGGGCAAGAGACGCTAACCCTGCGTTCGAGATCGCCATTTTTCGAGGTTCACTCGTTGCCTGGATCGCTATCACAGCACACCCCCAGCTCGAAGCTCCGTATCTTGTCGTCTTTGAAGAAGTCTGTCGAGAAGAGAAGTCGAGTCATCGCGTGTCGAGAAGTCCAGTCGGTCGAGAAGTCTAGTCAATTCGTCAGTCGGTCGAGCGTAGGAGAGGACGTCTGTCGAGGAGGCGAGAGAAGGACGCCGGTGAGTGGAGCAGAGTATTCGGCTGAGGGACGATCGTCGCCGCTGCGCAGGTGAGGTGTCGACGGAGTGCTGTAACTCGGATAATCCAGCCGTCGGGAGGCTAGTTTGTCGTGAGGGTGCCGCGATCCGGAAAGCGAGTCGACGAGAAGTAGAGTCGTGTCGTAGTAGAATTTTGTCGTGTCGACGCGTAGGTAAATTGCGATTGTGTGGCGTACGGGACGCGTTAATTAGCGAAGTGCCAGCGAGGCCGTAGATTTATAAGAGAATTTGTATGTCGTCGTGAGAGCCAGTGGAAGAGGCAAATAAATAGATTAAAAGTGACGACGTTGTTTTATTTACGAGAGTGTGTTTCGTGTGTGTGAACAGTCCGATTGTCGCGGATAGCCGAACCCCGTCGGCTATCGAGTCTAGGTCTTTAGCTCTCCTAGCAGCTAGCCAGCGCAGAAGAAAGGAAGCAGCCCGGGCGGTGTTTCAAACACCTGGCGCCTGTTCAATAGAAAAAGTCCCGGGCACTTGTGGTGCAAGCTTTGTCGGCGTTGTTCGGGGAAGTCTAGCGACTCTCGCGGACGAAACGCAACGTCACAATCTATCGTGCGTTTGGTCGCTCATTCTTTATACTGTAACAAAAGAATAATGATAAAATCTATTAATTTTTTCATCAATTTCTCGGTTTAAATATTATTCCTAACAATCCACACATTTACAATATCTTTATAATAGATCGCTCGAAGTAACATATCTATCATATTATATCGCGGCGCGCCGAGTTCAGCTATTGAGCGTTCAAAACACGCTATAGCCCCCTTTAGGAGAGGCCCAGCTCAGGTCGACGAGTGAACTCTTTAAATTCGTGAGAGGCGCGACTTTTAATCGTCGCGAGCGCGCTCGCACCTGGTAGAAGAAAGTGCTCGGTGGGATACAGCGCTGAGTGAGAGAGAACACTCGGAGAGGGGACGCCTCGGAGCACACTCTCTCGCCGACCGTCGCTGTCAATCGAACGCGAGTATATATAAATATACAAGCGTTACGTTTTACAAGTATAACAGGCGTGTTCCTTAATTATAAGAAACACCTTTGTTACAAGCTTGTCGAATGATTGCTCGGTCGTCTCGATAAGTCGTTGCTCTATGTCGGCCTTGTCCAGTACGTCTTTCATATGCATTTGTTTATAGAAATCGGTTATAGGCACAAGATACAACCAAAGCACTTGCGCCGTGGCATTCACCAACCTGCCGATATCTGTACCCCTCCTGAATAAGAATCATTAGCTGAGCGACTTCTGAGGCAGATAAATGTCGCCTGGGGGGCATTATGGCGTAAATTGAATTTGTAAAGCTGCTGTCAGTAATTTTTTTTTTAAATTTATGAAAAAAGGTTTATTTTGAAAAAAACTGTTGGTTGTTTTTTTTTTTTTTTACCAAAAGTTGAAGTTTTCAAAAAAACTGTTTTTTAACACGTGATGACTACAGAAAACGTAAGAAATTTGTTGCTCACAATTTCGCACAACGAGTACAGTGTGCACGTTAGAGGTATCAACTTTAAATTTACATATTGAAGAAAATTTTTTTAGGGAATAAAGATTTAAATGTGTCCATAGCTTGAGCGAGATAAGTTAGATATGGCCTCTTAATTTTTTTTTTCAATATTTTTTTTCAAAATTGAAACAAAAAATTTTTTCAAATTTGAAAAAATTTTTTGTTTTTAATTTAAGGAATGCTGAACTACCAGTGTTGCGAAAAATTTTTAAGTTAATCTGAAAATTAGAGTTTTTAATCTTCTACAGGTTTTTTTTGTTTCCTGGACGACCATTTTTCACTGAGATACAGCCTGTTAAAAATCGCCAAAAAATTTCGAAAATTTTTTTGTTCCCTTAATTTTTGTGAAAAGTGTATTTGGTAATGTTAATATGTTAAATATTTGAAATGTAATATACGTCATTTTTTAATAAAACAAAATTGAATTGAACTAATGTCGCAGATAAAAGTTTAAAAATTGTTGTTATAAGCGAAAACTAAACTTATCAACTGATGTTGTCTACCCTGATGAAATAAAACAAATGGTAATGGAGAATTCTTGAGTCAGTACAGACTTTATGAAAAATATGGATCCTATAAGTCCATTTGCCTTTGCTAACTTTGGTGCTTCATTACAAAAACTTCTTGGTAAAGGTTATAAAAATTTATTACAATGCTTACATATTGAATCCAATGATGAACAAAGAAAATATGGACAATTATATATCATAGATAATGAAAAAGCAAACGAAACAAAAATAGCAAGAACTAATAAATGTAACATGCAAGTGTTAACAAAATCAGATAATATTTCAAGAAAAACAAATCTTTATATTCAGGCTTACAAAATGATGCATGAAGTTGAAACAGAAGAAAATATTTGCTGCCGAGCAAAAGTCATAGTATCAAAGAATGTATAGATGATAATTAAAAGAAATGAAGAAACAAAAAATCATCGTTATATAATTTCAAAATCCAATGAAGTGGCTGTGGTTTTTGTTGGTGTAGATGTTGAACCTCCAATAAAAAGAGATCTTCTATTTTTTTAAGAACGGAAGGATTAATAAAAATACCTACAATAATTAAACATTTTGAACCTATAACGTACCTATTAATTTATCCTGCAGGATGATTTAGGTCGATGCCAAATATGAAAAGTGAAAAAAATCTAATAATATATCGGCGTTGCAATTTTATTCTTATAACTGGAGCAATAGAAATGATTTTAGTCTAGATTTAAATGTAGGTGTATATACATCAAATCCGCAAATACTGCTACTGCTGCAACTTTTAATGTTACGTAGGTGTTGTCTTTTTTAATGAACAAGCGGTCTAGGCTCGGATCCAAAACTGCATGGATCTGCCGGACATAGTTAACACCCATGTAACAGTCCTCGTATAATCCAGGTAAAATTGCTTGCCGAATGTCCTTTATAATTACTGTCACCGTCAATGGCAACAGGGCATGTCCAATCAAGGGGCAGCGCCGTCCGTCTGCAAGTCTCACCTGTCCTGATTTTGACTTGAAGAGACTATATCCGAGGCTCGTAGGAATTCGGAGTCCTATTGGTGCCATGACCGTGCAGAAAGCTCTAGGGTCATATAATACCGACATCCGATATTCTTCAACTTCTACGGGAAGCCACCACGTTGTTTCGTCCTCGGTACGGTAGCTTATTCCACCAATTTATCCTTCAGAGATGTCCTCCCAGGATACATTATCGGACACTTCCTGGGAGTTTTCAGCTATCCTCGGCTCTTCGCTTGCCGACATTTTAACCTTCTCTTTTCTCGAAGAAATTCTCTCTTCTTCAACGTGAGGTTGTGGGACACTCCTTGTCGAGCCACAAGTCTTCCCCAGACGGCAACATCTGTTCTGAAAGAGTTCTTTTTGTGTTCGTGTTCCCGAGCATGAACTCTTCATAGTAATCGAAATCGGTTTCAAAAGAATAATAAATACATACCATAAGAGTACGTGCTATGTCCGATATTTTGATCATTAAGAATTTTTAAACTGTTCTTTACTATTTTTTGTCGCGATATATCGCAAAAGTACCATTAACAGAGTTGTAATAGCATTCTTAAAGAGTCCTGATAGAGCTCGTTATGAAGTCGTCATGAAGTCTTCATTGATGAATTATAATATTCTTGAATAATTTGAAACGAAATCCTTTAGTGTTAATATTGCGATTTATTGGCAATCCATGAACTATTCTTATTTTTAATTAAAAATAAACTCGGTAAAAGTTTATAATGAACTCGTTATGGATTCATGATGAATTCATCTGCTACGTATTATCGTGTTCTTTAAAAATTCGGAATCAGATCTTTTAGTTTATAAAAGTCCCATTAATCAGATAACAGTGATCAATCCTTATTTTTAATTGAAAATGAACTCAATAAAAGTATTCTTGAAAAATTCTGAATCAAGTATTTTTCAAGGCCATCAGATCCGGGTGATGGATTTACCTCAAATTGGTTGTGGTGATTCTTAATACGTCAACGATGAACTATGTAGAGTTTCAGGATCTAACGCTCTCTCATTCCTGAAATATTATACCTTAATTTTGGCTGCGACTCCTATTTATCTAGTGAGACCGATATAGCCAATTTCAAAGCAATGCTTTTTCTCTTACTAGCTTGTTTCCTATAATAAAATTACATTATTTGTATGCACTTAAACTACTTAATACACAGTCTATATTAATTTTCACACTAATAATCTTGTTATATAGGATTTCAAGTCCCCGTACTATACACTGACGGACCAACGGGCTTATTTTCTTCTATCCCTATCCTAACTATCATGACCGAAAACCCCAATCCTTATCGCCCGCGGAACACAACCACAGAAAAAAAACCTACAATTACGGAAAAATTTGTTTGTCCACGTCCAAGTGTAGTATGTGCAGATATCCTGGAGCACTGAAACCATAACTGAAACTAAATTTATTTTATCTACGCGTCCCGATTTACTACTATAAGGTAGTGTTAGGCTAACGGCTTTTTTCCAACTATTCGCGAAAATCTATTATTCGAAACAGATTAATAAATAATAAGTCAATTAAAAGCAATTAATTCTAATAAAAAAATTATCTATTTATATTATCTATAACTTCGGGTTTTTACATTATATTCAATTAAATTAAATTCAGTTATATAAAAGTACATTCAAAATTACTAATTTTAGTGTGTTGTAATATAGTATTTCTACGTCTCCGTACTATTCACTGACCGACCAACAGGCTGCACTCGATTCACTCAATATACCTACACTAGCACACCCAAAAACACAACCCTTATCTGACGCGGAAAACCAAATACCAACTCACGACTGTACTAAGGGCGCCAGGTGCGTATGCACCGCCTTGGGTCCGTTACCCGGGTGGCTCAGACCTCAAGGGACATCGTTGACGCGCCGAGTTCGGGGATGTCCTCGACGACTGAGGTAAAACTCTGCTTCACTGCTTCTCCGCTGCTACTGCGGCTAACTGCCGCCCCTTGACTGCTGAAAAATACGCTTCAAAACAGAAACACTCAAAAGGCACAAATGGGCAGAAACCCTCAAATAAACTCACAGCAATTCACGTCAAATTCACTATATTCAATAAGACCGTGTATTACACTTGTCTGCGTGTGCTGTGCTGTCGTGTCCACGAAACCTTCGTGTGTGCGCCCGTACCGACTTGCAATGTTTTGCGTTAACCGCCAACTTACTCACCACTACAAAACGACGAATTGCTCTTTGCACGAAACTTCGTAACTCTGCGTATACTAAACCTACTACTACCAGCCTACTAATTCAAAAACTTCAACAATTTCCTGCACTTCGAAAAACTACTACTCAAGTTACAGCGAAAACTAACGAAAATCCAAAACTGAAAAGAGCGCATGCCGATCGCGATCTCGCGACCTGACAGCCCCCCCGCACCTGAGGTCTTTCTGTGACATCCATCGGACCCGGACGCCTCAGGTAATCATCTTGACCTTTAGATATTTTCGTCTTCTCGAATTCCGTTCCATTCTGCTGTGGTGTATATCGAGCGGTGAGCCTTCTTTTAATTTCGCATTCCTTTAAGTAATCGTCGAATTCCGCGTTGCAATATTCTTTGCCATTGTCATTCTGTAATTCTTTAATTTGACAAACTTTAAAATTTTCTGTCATGCGCTGATATTCTTTAAATTTGTTAAATACTTCCACCTATTGTTTTATAAGGTATATTACGCTCCAACTTGAGAAATTGGCTATGAATGAGACAAAATATCTTGCTCCTCCCATCGCCGTCGCGTTGAATGGCCTGCATACGTCACTATGCACTCGCTGCAAAATATCCAAGCATCGCTCGCTCGTGTGGTTAAATGGCGCCGCACATTTTCCCATGAGATGGTCTAACGAAAATTCAGTGACTCCCCGTCAAAGGACAGCCGTTGTTTAGTCGTCATTCTTCCGTGGTACTACCGGGTTCAGTCGTCAGTCCTCCGTAGTGCCGTCACGTGTGTTAGTGGAAAATTAGTGCAGCAGTCTCAGTAGTACCCTATTGAAAAATCTTACGTAAGATTTTTCAATAGGGTATTCTTTACGCCAGTAGAAGCTTGACCTAATAAAAGTCAAGCGCCAGTGCCGGACGCACACACTAGCAACGAGTAGAACTTATTTTATTTTTACTTCTATTTCATTATTATGGTTATATGTATCGTGATTTTATAATTTAAGCGCTACAGATTGTAAAATCCGTTGCTGCTACATTTTTAATTACAGTATTTATATTAAAAGCAATTCTTTTTGTCATAGTACACTGCATTCATGCTTTTGGTTTACACTAATTACTTCTTTCCCACGTAGCATGAAATATTTCTGAAAAAAATTCAAAGAAAGGTTTCCGAAAAATCTTGCTGAAACCTTGCCTGCAGCTTATCTAAACCTTGCAAAAACATTTCACAAAATATTTCTTGAAACCTTTCAGGAACATTTTAGAAAGGTTTTACTAAATTTTTTTTAGAAAATATGAAACCTTTTAAGGAACGAAGCAGAAACGTTGTAAAAATATTTCAAAAAATATTTCACAAAAAGCTCGCTATCAAATTTCAAGAAATATTACTTGAAAGATGGCCGAAACCTTTTCACAAGCATTCTCTTTAAAGATTCTTGAAAATGTTTTATAAAAGTTTCTAAAACCATTCAAGAAATGTTTCATGAAAGGTTTCAGATATATTACATAAAATATATCAGAGAAACTTTTCGGAAAGCTTGTAGAATAATTCCAATTAAAGATTATTTTCGACAATTAAACATATCCACGAAACTTTGGTGATAACTAGTAGAAACCTATCATGAAATATATCATTTAAAGATTCTGAAATCTTTTATGGAATATTTCATTTAAACATTTTAGAGACCTTCTAGAATTCTTTTAATGAAAGGTTCATTTCGGCAATTTAACATATCGTAAAAACCTTGCTAAAAGCTGACAGAAACTCTTCAAGAAATATTTTATTAAAACTTTTGGAAATCTTTCATGAAATATTCTCCTGAAACCTTTTAGGAACCTTTAAAAATTATTTCAATAAAAGGTTATTTACGAGAATTAAACATGTCCAAGAAACCTTGCTGGAAGCTGGCAGAAACACTACAAGAAATATTCTATAAAAGATTTTGGAAATCTTTCTTAAAATATGTTATTAAAACATTTTAGGAACCTTTTACAATTATTTCCAGAAAAGGTTATTTTTGAAAACTAAAAATATCATGGAAACCTTACTAAAAATTGCCCTATTGAAAAGAAATATGTATTTTTATTACGTATTTTTGTTACGAATCAAAAATACGTATACAAATTACGTATGGAATGTTCGTAATACAGCGTTCGAATTTGTGTGGTGTTTTTTACGTACTTTTTTAATCTTCATTTATTTCTATGTTATTAAAAAAAAAGAAATTAGTTTATAGCCTGCTATACTGCCAATTATGGGGATTATCATATCTATGATAACACTCAAACTGGGGGAATGAGCTTAAAAATGATTATTTTATCCATATTAGAAATAAGATCACGTACCAAAATTATGTAACAAAATAAGGTAACTTTTATACGTAACTTTTCTACGTAACTTTTCTACGTAACTTTTCTACGTAACTTTTCTACGTAACTTGTCTACGTATTATTGTTACCTTATTTTGTTAAGTTCAGGAAATATAGGGAAAAGAAGGCGAGGCGTCTGTTAGATCGATATCGATTTTTTTTTCGCGCCTACGCACTGGTTTGTATATGTATGTATGTACCCCCACGCACGCATAGGAATACGTAAGATCTTACGTAAGTTCTTACGTGAGATCTTATGCCAAAATCTGATCTGAATTTTTTTTATTTATAAAGGAATAAATACCGTGCAAAATGTAAGTAAACTCGTTATTAAAGAATTTTTTTTCGATGGGACCTAGAATTTTTTCAGAAGCGGAACTTAGAAATTTTGCTACATATCTGAAAAATTCCCATCGAAAAAAAATTCTTTAATAACGAGTTTATCCACATTTTGCACGGTGTTTAGTCCTACATAAATAAAAAAATTTCAGATCAAATTTTGGCATAAGATCTCACGTAAGAACTTACGTAAGATCTTACGTAAGATTTTTTAATATGGAGAACATTAAGCAATAAATTCTGACGCCATCCTAGTTCGACGGGTTCAGGGTGACCGTCGCTGGAATAACGAAATTTCTGGAAATTGTCATTTTTCTTTTTGTTGCGACTATTTTTAGTGGCGACATTTTGCTATCGATCTATCCCGTGGAGTTCAAAGCGATAATTCGGTTATTGTATTAAAATAAAAAAATTTAATTAAACATTTTTTGTCCTCCCCGCTTTATAGACATTAGAAAAATTTAATTAAAACTTGAGCCGTGTATAAGGTGTAAGGTACCATCATTAAAGTAAAGTAATTTGAATTTTGAAGTTTCGAAATAACGTTACGTGCAAGCAGACACGACATAATATTAAGCGAAATTGCAATTAATTATATAACTAAAATATAGTTCCTAAAAATATGTATGAAACATTTCATTGAAATATATCTGTGGGATTCAGGCGCGGACATATCAATATTTCAAAAACCTTACAACGAAATGATTCTGCAAGGTTTCATACCTTGCAAAGAAACCTTGCAGAAACCTTGTAGAAATATTTCATGCTATGTGGGTTCTGATAATTTTTTTATATTTTAAGCTCTATCTGTTGATATAGAAATAATTAATAATTTATTATAAATTAAAAAATCTAAATTTATACAATTTTAGCATAAACTATATTTTTAGTATTATAAATTTCACTATTTTCCTTTAACGTGTGCATGCTTTTATTCACTTTTAGTGGTCTATTTAATTTTTAAATTATTTTTGCTTATTATTCTTGATAATGCAACATACAACTGGCCATGGCTAAATACTGGTGTTGATTGAACTTGCGATCTTTTAAATGGTCATTGCATGTGTGAGTCGAACCGTTCGTCCGTCGATGGTGACAAATTTATTCGTTGTATTATTACAAATGTGCCATTTTGATTTCCCGTTATAATTTTTGCCAAAATTGTAAACTCTTTTAATTCTTCTATAATCAATCTTGTACCATTACCTAATCCATTATTTAAATTTATATTTCTTAATAACATTACAATTGATCCGTTTTTAATCTCAACTTATGTGGTGGTAATCCGTTACAGGAGTTAATGAATTAATAAATCCGATTGGAATAATGTTTGCTAAATTTTCATTATTCTCATCTTCCGCTGTATCAATACTTAAACTTCGTTAAATATTCGTTACATATCCCACTCATTAGATTTAGAATTTTATCATTTATATCAATAATATCGATATTTCTTGGTATTAAAATTACCATTTTATTATCCATTATATTTTTAAAAAAATTTTCTCTTAAATTTCCACTTGACGCTATACCTTTTGGAATGCTTATTAATTCGTTATCACTTTCAAATTTTTTAATTTTTAAATTCATTGTCGTTTTCTGAAATTCCTTTATTTTCTTTTAATGGCATACATTCAAATTTTTGCCAAATTTTACTACAGTTTATACAATTTTAGATTATTTTAACTCTATTTCTTTAACATTTTTTTGGTAATTATTGCAATAAGAAATTAAAAGGTTTTTTTTTACCTATATCCATAAATGGTGAATTAAAATTTTGATTTCCACAAGGTTCGTGGATCATAAATTTCTTTACTATTTCATATAATTGAGGATACTGTAACTTATCTGGAATTTCTGCGCCAACAATTTCATCGATTTTCTCTATATTGAATAATTTATCTTCTTTATTAAAAAATTTCAGCATAAGTACGTGTGGCAACTCTCATTTTTGAAATTCGATAACATACGTGTAACCTAAATATTTCCCGAATATTTTCTTAAGATTTCGTCTTTTAATTCTTTTAATTTTTTGTAAAATACTCTTACCACTAAATCACGTCGATTAATTACTTCCTTATGTTTACCTTTGTTTTCGATTATTTCTTTCCATTTTGGATTGCATGTCATTGTAATAAATAAATCTGGCTTTTCATAAGTTTATACTAAAATCATTGCGTCTATAAAATTTTGATATAATGATCTTGGACTTCCAATATAGCTTGATGGAAAATTAACCATTCTTTTAATCTTAATATTATTTTCATTGCATTCTTTTGTCTTGTACAAATAATCCATTAATCCTGTGTACATCTCTGTTCTTAATTTAGCTTGATTTTTTCTCAAATAATAGTCTTGAACTTTCTACTTTTATCGTTGAATCACCCAGACGACAAAGATAATCGGGTTGAATAGTTTAAGAATTCTTGAAAAGGATTTTATTAGAACTATTTTCTAAGAATAACAAAAGAGTTTTTAATAAATACTTAAGGGGATGCCTAACTTAATTTTCGCGCTCTACTATACCGACGATTCTCTATGTTCTTTGCTAACCTCTAAGGCAAATTTGATTTTTCAAATAATTTTGTAACGGCTTGCTTAATGGCAGTTCTGTTTGCTTCAAAATATTATTTATAATTCGTAGAATGTGCGTAAACTTCTTTTTTGGCTGATTTCAATTCCAATTGAAAAATAAGTCAGTATTTTCAGCAATAGGAAATGAAATCAGCCAAAAAAGAAGTCTGCCATTAAGAACTGCCATTAAACAAGCCGTTTCAAAATTATTTGAAAAATCAAATTTACATTAGATGCTATAGCAGAGAATATAGAGAATTGTCGGTACAGTAGAGCGCGGAAATTATGTTCGGCATCCCCTTAAGGGGGGTTTGGACCTATAAATTTTTTCTTGTTTTTTACCTGAAAAATAAAAAATATTATATAAAATAAATTGCTTGTTATATATTATATAACTGTAACTAATTATTTACAAAATGAGTTTAGAGAAAAGTCTCTAAACTCATTTTATGCTACGCTATGATTGATTTAAAAAAAACCATTGGCATAACCTACAGGTCCTATTTGTACATGGATTTTGATGTCCAAAGCCGTAAATTGTTGGTATTTGATGTCATTCTGGTCTGAAGAGCTACAGAATTCAAAATTATTTGAGTAAGTAGTTGCAAAAGTTCAAAAACTGCATAAATTTATGAAATTAAAGAAAATTAAAGAAATATAAGTGGATTTTTAATTTTTGTGATTACATACTCAAATAATTTTGAATTCTACAACTCTTCAGACCAGAATGACATCAAATACCAACAATTTAAGCCATCGGACATCAAGATCCATGCACAAATCGAACCTGTAGGTTAAGCCAATGTTTTTTTTTTTTAAATCAAGCATAGCGTAGCATAAAATAAGTTTAGAGATTTTTCGCTAAGCTCATTTTGTAAATAATTAGTTATAGTTATACAGGGTGTCCTAAAAGTCTGGAAACACCCAAATAACTTTTCAGGTGATTTATTTGTAAAAAATGTCAAGGTCATATTCGATGTAATTTTCGACAAGGAATTCAACGGCGACCTTAGATTTGACCTTGAAGATGACCTTGACGTTTTTTTCAGGTTAGATCAATTTTTTTTAATGGGAAGCACCATTTTTGATATCAGCAATGGAAAGAGCGAGAAATTTTACATTCAAAACCATTGAGATCAATAATTTTTTATTGATCTTAAAGGTCATTTGATTTTACTTTTAGCGTTACCCAGGAACAACGGCGTGGACGTAGTAATTTCTGTTCCCTTTGGGGTGCTTTATTATCGTGAGTCCCCTTGCCTCTCACGTGATTGGATAAATATTTCCAACTATGATTATCGTAGATGCTCGAACTGCTGCACATTTACTTCTTGACACTGTTCTAATCGATGGTAAAAAGCACCAACAGCATTTCTGATGATTTCAGCGGGGATGAGAGCTGATTCATCAATGATCCTTTGCCGTAATTCATCCAAATTTTGGGGTTTTGTTTTGTACACTCGATCTTTCAAATACCCCCAATCGATATACCCATAATGAGCTGCTGCGCCAACCTGTTTATACCATGTGCCATTGAAGTTTTCTCCGACTATTTCCATTATTGCAGGAACTATTTGATTGCGGAGCATAGCTTCATAATTTTGGGAATTCAACTTACCATCAATAAAAAATGGTCCTATAATTTTATCATTTAGTATTCCAACCCAGACATTTAATTTTTGTGGATATTGTGATTTAGCTTCTCGTGCCCAATAAGGATTATTAGCTGCCCAATATCTACAATTATGTCTATTCAAACTTGCGTCAAGTTGAAATGTAGCTTCATCTGAAAATACTATGTTAAATAGAAAGTTAGGATTTTGAACTATGCGAGCCATCTTATCGTCACAAAATTCAACGCGTCGGTCGAAATCATCTTCGTTCAGTTTGTGTATCAGTGTTACTTTGTAGAGATGGAAATTCGCTTCATGTAGTATGTTATGAACAGATGATGTACTAACTTTGTGCTCTTGAGCAGCTCTACGAGTGGATGTATTTGCATCTTCAGTGAATGTTAACAAAACATCTAATGACTTCTCTTCATTACTTGCTGACTTTGGTCTAGCTGATCTAGGCAGGTCACTAATAGTGCCGGTATTTTCAAAACTTTTAACAGTTTTTTGAACTGTTGCAAATGAAATTAGAGTCCTATTAGGCCTAAATGCAGCATTGAAAAGATCCCTTACAGCCCTATAAGATCGCTGCACCGAACCTCAACCTCTCATCATGAGAAGCGTTATTCTTTCTCTATCAGTGAGTTTGTCCATTGCACTTTTCTTTGCAAGAGACGCAAGCTGATCAGAATATGAAAATTCAAAAACCAGTAAAATATTTTTTCAGATTGTACACTACTGCTGCGGAAAATTATTTGAACGAATTCAATAGAAGAGCTTGAAATGGTAATAATCAATAATTGTTTCTGGGTAACGCTATGGAAACTTCTCCTTTTTTAATTGCCGATATCAGATGAGGGGGACTTAAGAAACAAATTTTGACCTTGGATTGACCTTAAAGTATGTAAACAAGGTTAGGTTTGTGGTCAGCGCTACTTGTGATTGAAGAAAACAGCTGAAGTAAGCTTTGATCTATTTCCTTCAATCGAGTTTTTCTGCGAGACCTCAAAATTGAATAACCTCCAAATGACCTTTAAGATACATGGATACTTATTGACCTCAATGGTTTTGAATGTAAAATTTCCCGCTCTTTCCATTGCTGATGTCAAAAATGGTGCTTCCTTATGTTTTATATAAGAGCGATTGAACTTAATCGAATAAACATATAACATTCAATTAATCTTTAGGAGAGTTTTAGGTAAGCTTGTAGTAGGTAAGTGACCTTGACCTTGATAACGTTTTTCAAGGTCATTTGGAGATCAAAATAATTTTTTTAAATAGGAACCCCTATTTTTGACTTCAGATTCTGAAAGTGCAGGATATTTTACGTTCCCATATGTATCGATTTGAGGGGTCAGAGTGACCTCCATGGGTCAAAATCTCTGCTGAAAATTTAAAAATGAACATGGAAACGATGAGGCATCTAGTACAATGTTGATCATTATGTCGATTTAAGGTTAAAAATATCAAGTTGAAAACTCTAGGTACCTCTTATTTATTATTGTACATAAACTGTCAGTTATAGCGGCCATCGGTAATTAAAATAAAGGATAACGGTTCCACGAGATCAGTCGAGTCTTTCTTTCTCCTATCTTCTCACTTTAGCATATTCCACAATACTACCTTTTTCAGAATCATTCATACAACGTACTATTTTCTGCTTATTCAATTTCTAGATGAAAAAATTAGGGTTTTTATTGGAAATTTAAAAGTTGACCTCCAAATGACTCCTCAGTTTGACCTTTGGGTATAAACCAAGGCTACTGCCATACATCCCCATTAAAACCTTACAACTATCATTTTAGAAATTTTTCAATCGGAGGTCATACTGCAAAGTTATACGAGGTTACCGATTAAAATGTCTAAGGGTTCCCATGTTAATTTTTACATTTTCAGCAGAGATTTTGACCCATGGAGGTCACTCTGACCCCTCACATCGATACATATTGGAACGTAAAATTTCCTGCTCTTTCAGAATCTGAAGTAAAAAATAGGGGTTCCTATTTAAAAAAGTTATTTTGATCTCCAAATGACTTTGAAAAACGTTATCAAGGTCAAGATCACTGATACTTTGGCGTGACCCCCTTTGCCCTCTATAACTTTTGTATTGAAAGTTTTTCAATTGGAGATCATCCTGCAAAGTTATTCGGGGTGATAGATTAAAATGAGATGCCCTGTATAGAATAATAATATGATTTGTAAAGAATCGCTCTTTTTAGAAATGTATTGATGGAAAATGATAAATGAGATTTATATATACTCATATGCAGAGTACATAAAGTATACTTTTTGAGTTCTTTCGTGCATCATCTATTAATATTGTACTATGAAAAGTTCGTAGAGTGTACTGTAAGTGTTCTTTTGGGACTCTCATGACATTTATTTATGAATATATTCTGACTAAGATCTTACACTTTTTGAAATTCTTTACTTAAAGCGGAACTTCCCATTTGTTTTATTTTATCGGAATAATCAGTATCATCAGATAATTTTATTTTGCTGATTGGATAATTATCGTAGATTTTAAGTAACAATAACTCGATAATTATCCAAAATTTCAAAAAATGCCAAATGGGAAAAGTGCTTAGAATTTGATTCGCTACATGAATATACTATTCGTACTAAACATTTTTTGTGCTAATATTTACATAGTTAGATTAAAAATATTTGCAATATTTCTTTAAATACAATATTTTCTATTATTCTACTTCTATTTTTACATTTATTTTTTTGGAATAATAATTTTCAAGTTTATTTGATTTTTGTCTGTTTTCTTGATTTATTTAAACTTTGTGATATAATATTTCAAGGTCCCCGTACTATTCACTGACAGACCAACGGGCTGTATTCTTTTTACTCACTTTACCTACTCTAGCACTCACAAAACTCCCATACCCTTATCACACGCGGAATCCACCACTGAAAACCTCACTAGTTAATAAAGGGCGCCAGGTGCTTGTGCACCGCCTTGGTCCGATTGTCGGGCTGGCTCAGACTCAAGGGTGGTCGTTGACGCACCGAGTCCGGGGATGTCCTCGGCGACTGAGGCAAAACTCCACTGCAAAACTGCTTTCCACTACCGCTGTCGCTGGGGCTAACCGCCGCCCCGTGATCGCTGAAAAACACGCTTCAAAACACGAACACTTAAGGGGAAACTCGGGCAGAACCATTTGAATAATCACTCTCACAATTTTTCTAAAATCCACTGTATTCAATTTCACGTGAATTACAAGAGTCTGCGTGTGCTGTATGTCGCGTCGGCGAAACCTTCACGTAGGTGTGCTCGTGCCGACCCCAACCTACTTTCCGCCAACGTTCCTCACCACTAAAATCAACGAACTCCAACAATACTCCGCAATTCCGATCTTCAACTTCCCTACAACTAAACTACTAACTCTAACTAGACTCCCTTCCTACAACTACGTCCACGAACTTCCTACTACAACAATCTCCGAACCTACTACAACCAGAAACTACAAGAAAAATTGCGAAACTACAAACGATCAAAATGCGTGGCGTCAGTATCAATACTTATTCCAGATAGGCGGTTTAATTCGCAAACCGCCGTTCTGCCCGCGTCGCTAATTCTTTCTTTCACTCTAACCCACATTGAACATATGTTAACGATCGGCGCCCAGGTTCGTCACGCGCCATCTCTCCATGTTCTACGATACATAGGAGCGGAGATCGTTCGTTTCTCTCTCGCTCCTATTGCCGCGCGCTCTCTCTCCCACCACGCGCGCTGTCTCTCTCGTGCCTACTTAGTTTCCGCCGGCCGAGCAACACGTGCTCGACCGGCTCGCGCGTCTGAGCCTAGGTCCGCGCTTCCTCGCGTACCCGCGTCCGCGCGAACCTCGCCGCGTGCAGTGGTGTGTGTGTGAGTGTCGTGTATGTGTTTGTTCGGTGAGTGTCAGTGCAATTGGCTCAGTCGCGGGGTCGTGGGAAGATGGCGGCCGCGCTCAGCTGAGCGGCCGTCTCTCGCCTCGGCTGCGTGCGCTGTCGCGGCACCGTCGGGCGATATCCCGCTGAACACATCTCTCGCGCTTTGTTGGCCTCACTCTCTGTCTCTCTCTCATTCATGCGCGTCTCGGCCTTGAGCATCAGGTACTCTCCATACTCTTCTCCTCGTCTCGTCGAGCCTACCTGCGTAACACAAATATTGCAAGACAGCTCGACGGCGACGAATTCTCTTCCGTCGACCTCAATATTTTAAATTCATTAAATAAAACTCCCTCACAATTTTATCAGCCGTTTTATAGATTAGTAAATATCTATTCTCAGGAGGCAAAACGTAATGGGCTTTTGGATTATACACGAATCGATACGTTCCCGAGCAGGGACAGTCCGTGCGTCTCCAATTTTGACCAACTATCGACTATAGACTTTGTAACGCGACTCGAATGACTGGGGATAAAGACTCTAATTATCTTGGAGTCGAGCTCCTTTCTGCCCCTTAAGTCTCCCTTCGCCAAACGACCCTCGTACAACTCACGGTACTCCGCGGACCAAGCTAACTCGCGGGAGAGGGACGTGAGGAAATCGGGGCAGTTTCGTTGAACAAGCCGGTCAAGTAATTGTAAATGAATTTATTTAAATTAAGTTATGTACAAGCGGTTCACTGCCGCGGTCATACGACCTTGATCGCACCTGCTCTTATCGGCGCGCTTGCCGATCCTATCCGCGGACGAGAGAGAGAATAAGCGATACTTAGCGCGTGGGGACGCGAGAAGGACGCCGTCTCGTTGTCGTCGTCTGGAAGTCTCGCAGAAGGTCGGCTGGTGTGTCTCGACGCTGGCGTGTGTCGGGCGCCTGCTCCCGGCTCTGACCTGGCCGCTGGCGGGCTGCGGAGTTGGCTCCTGGCTCGTATGCGGGGCGAGGTGGCCACCCTGGTGTCCTCGGCGGATGCGGGTCTCGTAGCTTGCGCTGACCTCGTGTTCGCCGGTTAGTCTCGTAATTCGTGTTGTCGCTTGAATAGCTTTCGGGTAGAGAGAGCGTTTTTCGTCGCGCGTGCTCATTATCAAGAGCCACTTCGTTTCCCCCTCTTCCCTATTCGCGGGGGGCGCGTTCTCGGCTGCATAGCCGCGGTGTTGCGCCGCGCTTCTCTCTCTCGCGTCTAACCTAACTTGACGCGTCATTTTACGTGCGCAGCGTCTCCGGCGCTCATGTGTGCTTGAGAGAAGTAACGTTGTAATTTCCACGTTACAACCCCCTTGCACCGAGGGTTTTTACATGGTAAAAACCAGCGCACAGCAGGTTTAAACCTGCGTACATTAGTACGCGCCTTCGCTAGCAGACGCAGCTGCCTGCATGGACGTGTCGTCTGCTACAGTTGAGCTTGACAGCTGTGTTACTGTACAGTGAAATTGTTTCATTTTCTTGCTCTTATTGTTGTAATTTACATTCCGCATATAGATATTCTTACAAACAGTCACGCGTTATTGTTTGTGTGTGGATGGGGAAAAAAAAAATTTGTATTTTCTTGGGAATGTTAATCTGAATGTATTGATATTAAAAAAAAATTTTTGGAAGGAATTTGCTTGAAGTTATTATGACTTTACAATATTATTAAATTATATGTTTTTTTGTGAGTTATTTTGATTGGATTTGGGTTGGGTAGGGGAAATAATGGAAATGTTTTGAATAATCATTTGTAATTATTTAAACTTTCTTAACCTATTACAATTGAACCTATTTCTAAGACGCTTTATAATATAGCAAAAGTATAAAAAATATAAAAATATAAAAATGTAAAGTTTATTTTATTTTCTTCTTTTTAGTTGTACTTTGTTCTTCTGCAATTCCTTATCCTGGCCTTGGGTGGTGGCGGATGTCAGTCCTCCCATCTCTTTAGCTGGGGGTAGGCTACCTCCCTCACCAACTGTCCTTCGTGGTATAGCCGACTTCTTTCCCTCTGGTCCTTTCTTTTCCATGTGAAAAAGTTAATCGGTTTGGGTTCCTTTGGTGGCCCTTGCTCCTTGGCGGGCGGTGTTGGACCCAAATCATCTGTAGTATTTGGATTTTTTTGTAGGATGGTGTTCCAACGCTGCCTTGACCAGTTGGATTTGGTGGAGCCTTGGGTCTTCTCAGCTCCCTTGTAGGTTGTACTCGGCTCACTGGCCTAGGGCTTGGCTGGCTTGCAGCGGACATGTGTCCCTTGTTGCACTCAGGTGCTTGGTGCTCGGCCCTTGCTATGGGCGAGCTTGATGGCTGGTCGTCGTCGTTACTAGGGGATGTTGATGGCGACTGGGCCTCCTGTTGCTGCCTTTGCTGCTTTATTCTTTCTAGCACCTTTTGTCGTCTAGCCTCAGCTTCTTTTAGTGCGACGGTATACGGGTTTCTCTCTTTAAACAGCTCGTCTTCTGCTGCTTTTCTCAGCACGTTGTCCATCCTGAATAAGGTCTCGTTTATTTGTCTTGAGTCCCGTTTGTCTTCGTCAGCTTCCTGATCTTCCAATTCCTTTTTGACTTTCTTGATGTAATTGGCCCTGCACGTTTCAAACAGTCTTTCCTCGTGTGATTCTCTATACTTTCTCTCTTCTTCAGCTTGTGCTATGGATTCTTCTATTTTTTGATCGGCGTTTCTAAGTCTCATCAACTCATTAATCTGGATTTCGCGTGTTTACGTTGTACAACTTCAATTCTTTTGCGTGAATCGAGTTTTTTATTATTTTTCCTCTCTCGTCTTTCAGTTTATATATATTATCGCTTAGTTTTTTTGAAAATTTCGCATGGACCTACGTAATTGCTTAATAACTTCGCAGAAATGTTTTTCGCTGCTGACGATAGTATATTATTTTTTCTTAGGACTTTTTGTCCGACTTCGAAGGAAAGTTCGCGCTTGTCCCTATTATATGCATTTTCGTTTTTTTCAGTTATCTTTTCCTGTGAATTCGCGACTTCGTCGCGAACTTCTTGTAGTTCATTAAGTCTTTTTACCCAAATTTCTTGTTCTTTGTTAATTTGGTTATTTTTATTAATTAATTCGTCTATCTCTTGCAATATTTTTTGTACATCTTTAGGCTGCTCGGTGCTTCTTTTTAAGCATTTTGGCTGTTGTATTTCTCTTCCTAGCATTAAATATGCAGGTGTTTTTCCCGTCGTCGAGTGCACTGCAGCGTTATGTGCCAGCTGAAATTGGGGTAGAAATTCGTCCCATTTTTTGTGGTTGTTACCTATAAACGTTGAAATCATTACTTTTATGTCTCTATTGACTCTTTCAACTGGATTTGACATGACGATTGGGCTGCTCCACTCGCTGAGGCTTTCTTCGATTATATCAGCGGCTTTGAGCCTATCGATCTCTGCGTGTAAAATTTGCTCCATTTTCTCCGAAACTGGAAAGTACTTCTGTTTGATGGGCTTGCAGCTTTCTTTTAAAATTATTTCATGTTTCATTAATCTAGTTGCTGGTAATACTGCTGCATTTACTTTCGGTAGCAATCTTTGCACCAACTCATCAACTTTCGCGCGTTGCTCACTCGTTGTGGCGGCGATTCCGCAACTCGCCACGTCGAGTGAGGTCGCATCGATTGCCCCTAGTTGAAATGAGAATTTTTTGTCTTTACCATGGTCTGCGAGAGTGAATTTGTCACAGCTAGCTAGGATATCCATCTGGAAGAACCTGATGCAATCCAATCCGATTATCAGCTCCGTCGGTATCGTTGGTATAACTAACGCATTAATGCTCTTAGATATTCCTTCAATATTTATCTCAGCGTTAATTTCCCCTAGCACTTGTTCCGGTTGCCCATTGGCCATTTGGGCGGTCTTCACTTTTGAATGCAGGATGGGTGAATGGGACTTTATTTTATCCCAGATCTTGCCGATGACTGTGCAATCTGCACCTGGGTCGATCAGGGCTGTCGTGGTGACTCCATTAATCCTACAGGTTACCCAATAGCGGCTAAATTTGGATGCTGAATAATCGGATGGTTCGCTGTTCCTTAAGCTGCTGCGCTCGCTAATTGTTGAGACCTTGATTGGTAAAGTCGGCGGTGCGATCGGTGACTCGCCGACTACGCTCCGTTTCCCGCCGAATTCGAAGTTGACGGCTGAGGTTGATTATTCTGTTGATTATTCTGCGTATTCTGCTGCGGATCGTTGTTATTACCAGTATTTTGTTGCTGATTATTTCGCTGATCCGAGTAGTTATTGTTGTAACCTCTGCCTCGACCGTATCCTCGGCCTCTACCTCTATAATTTCCTCGCTGATTATTATTATTGCTCTTGCTGTTGTCTGATCCATTGTTTTGTTGCTGACCATTGTTGTTATTTTTATTTTGGTTGTAATATTTTCCTCTACACCCTCTACCTCTGTTGCCGTTATTGCCTGAATTCTGTTTATTGTTACTCTGAGTGTTGTTGGTTAATTTTTCTAATTTCTCTGTGATGAGCTTTTCTACATCGGCGAAGGTTGGCACGGTTACTGCAGCAACTTCTGCGGCTTTCTTGCCTGGGTCTTCGCTCTTCTTTGATGGTTTTTCTTCTGTCTTGATTGGTGTGTTTTGATTCTTTACGATGTCGAATGCTCTTCCAATTATTTTTTCTCTTTTCGTGAATTCATCTAGGTCCAATTCGGCGTAATCTGGTATAAAAGGGTGGAATTCTGGTCGCATGTTCAGGTAAATCCTATGCACTTGGCTACTCTCGTCACCCTGTTTGTTCAGAGGTAGCTTCCTGAACTGAAAGATCATGTCAGCCACGTATTCTTGCATTGACTCGCCGGGCTGTTGCTTACGATCCCGAATTTTGTCATGCAAAATGTCTGCGTAGAGCGTCTGCTGGTAATGTTCGCGTAAGTCATTTTCAAATGCTCTCCAGGTCAGCCACTCTTGCTCCTTTATTCTATAGAGATTGAGTGCTGCCTTTTGCATTATTAGAGGTAATGCTCTCAGCATTTCTTCACCTGTAACTCCAGTTACCTTCATGCATTCTTTTACGCGGATTAAAAACTCTTCAACGTCGTCTGTTGCTCCGCTGAATTTTAATTTCCACGTTGTGACGATTTTTCCTATATCTCTTGAATTTTCATTAAATCTATTACACCTGTGGCAATCTTCTCTTAGCCTGCTTTGCGGCGGCTGCTCATCGAATACTCTAGGGATCGTTGGTCGCGATGTTTCCACAGAGTCCCTTTCTTCTGATTCTTCTACTGCAAATCTGGTCAATATATCTATCGGTATGGCATATTTCTTATTCTGAAATGTAACTGTTATTGGCCTTCCCGGCGTTTCGCAGAAATGCGCTCCCTCCATGGACTCCATCTGCAACTGCTGTGATAATCGATCTGTGCTTCGTGATGTTCCTACTTTTCTTTTGCTGACATTTGAATCATCTATTTTTTTGTCCGACTCTGCCTCTGATTCCATCTTGATCGATATCCTTTTTATAAATTTTTGAAGCTTTGCATGTCTTCTGCTTCTGTCTGCTTTAGTGTGGCTAGACTTCTGCTCGTAATCATCTTGACGTAAATCTTCTGAAATCGCTCTTTGGAGGCGGTCAGCTTTTTCTATTATGGATCCTGTCTCTAAAAGTTCCAATGATTTTAGTGATGACGTAAAAAATTCTTCGTTTATCGGTGAAGCCAGCTGTTCGATCCAGTAGAGTAGTTTTGCAGTCATCTTCGATGCCTAAATAAGCTTCCTGTTTTAAGAGAAAATAATTTTCCTGTTTTGGAAAAGGAAAATGAAAATAGTTTTCTTGTTTTAAGAAAAAAATAATCTTCCTGTTATAAAAATGATTTTTATGTTTGAGAAAAAATAATTTAATCTTCTTGACTTCTTTCTTCTAATTTGTTGAATTGATGCGTTGAATTTGTTGAATCGTTGAAAGTTTGATGATATTATCTGATTTTTATATCTGATTCTATCTTCTTTTTATTTGCAATACTGGTATAATTTGTATTTAATTAGATTTAAATGAAAATGCATATAAGAGAGATTTTTTTGAAAATTATTTGATAAATAATATTTTTTTTAAAATATCAATAATTATTATGATTAATGTGAAAGTATTAAATTTTGATAATAGGATATTACCGTCAGCTTACATTTAGCTCGCACTCGGCGGCTTGTTTTCAAAATTTTCCTGAAGGTTGTAAGCTCGCCTCTTACCCTTCGCTAATATTTCGCTTAGAGACACTAACAACAGTAGTACCGAGCTTGCTCAACCGAAATTAAGAGTAGTCTGATATTTCTAATCTATTTGTTTCTGTTCTAACCTGTGTCTATATTTGTTAAAAATGAAATTATTTTTAAGAAAAAATTTATGACGCGTTTCCGTTTACAACGGGTATTAAATTAGTTTAAATTGAACTATATTAAATTAAATTACGTCAAATTAAAATTTGCGAATTTATCAAATTAATTATATTTGTAAATTTCTGGCTCTTAAGATCTGCGCCTTGTTGCGCGGCTATTAAGTCTAGCCGAAATTATTTTTCTCGCGTCTATTTACTTTCACAATTAGAAATACTTCGACTCTCTTGATGTAGGACTTTCTGCGGCTATGACTTTGTTCGACAGTGTGGTCAGTTTGACCTTCGCATGGAAAAAGAATTTTTACTAATATTATCTACTGATATGTTGCTTTTAACTTAAATAATTTTTCGCTATGAATTTTTAACTGAATTTATTACTGTGTCAAATTAACTTTAATTTTTGATTTTTACATTAGCCGAGAAAGTCTTTCGAATATCAATACGATATTACACTGTTGGGCGCCATTGTAACGCGACTCGAATGACTGGGGATAAAGACTCTAATTATCTTGGAGTCGAGCTCCTTTCTGCCCCTTAAGTCTCCCTTCGCCAAACGACCCTCGTACAACTCACGGTACTCCGCGGACCAAGCTAACTCGCGGGAGCGGGACGTGAGGAAATCGGGGCAGTTTCGGTGAACAAGCCGGTCAAGTAATTATAAATGAATTTATTTAAATTAAGTTATGTACAAGCGGCTCGCTGCCGCGGTCATACGACCTTGATCGCACCTGCTCTTATCGGCGCGCTTGCCGATCCTATCCGCGGACGAGAGAGAGAATAAGCGATACTTAGCGCGTGGGGACGCGATAAGGACGCCGTCTCGTTGTCGTCGTCTGGAAGTCTCGCAGAAGGTCGGCTGGTGTGTCTCGACGCTGGCGTGTGTCGGGCGCCTGCTCCCGGCTCTGACCTGGCCGCTGGCGAGCTGCGGAGTTGGCTCCTGGCTCGTCTGCGGGGCGAGGTGGTCACCCTGGTGTCGTCGGCGGATGCGGGTCTCGTAGCTTGCGCTGACCTCGTGTTCGCCGGTTAGTCTCGTAATTCGTGTTGTCGCTTGAATAGTTTTCGGGTAGAGAGAGCGTTTTTCGTCGCGCGTGCTCATTATCAAGAGCCACTTCGTTTCCCCTTCTTCCCTATTCGCGGGGGGGGGGGGGGCGCGTTCTCGGCTGCGTAGCCGCGGTGTCGCGCCGCGCTTCTCTCTCTCGCGTCTAACCTAACTTGACGCGTCATTTTACGTGCGCAGCGTCTCCGGCGCTCATGTGTGCTTGAGAGAAGTAACGTTGTAATTTCCACGTTACAACCTTTATAATTTTGATGCGCTTGCAGAAAACTATTAATGCTCCTCTACGCTAAGGGCTTACTCAATCACGGTTACTTAGATCTGTCCATTTATCTCTCTCTTTCCTCTTACATACTCTTAAAATAACTTATAAAACTATATAAACTGTCTTTTGTTTATTGGAAATTTTAAGAATTAAAATGATTATATTAAATTTAATCAACTTAATCAAAAAATAAGAACTTACGTGAGTGATGTTAAACAGTAGATTATAAATTTTGCAGCAAAATGGTTTTTTTGAATGACGCATGACATTGCACTATTGAAAAATCTTACGTGAGATCTTATGCCAAAATCTGATCTGAAATTTTTTTTTATTTATAAAGGACTAAACACCGTGCAAAATGTAGATAAACTTACATAAATGTGGATAATCTTACGTAAGAACTTATGTAAAATCTTACGTAAGATTTTTCAATAGGGTGGAACAAGGCTTTGTGCCTTTTATTACCTTGCCGAAAATTATTACGTGGATCCCTTTCTATTTAGTATAAATTTTACGTCGGAATTGATATATTTACATGCTATTTAAGTTGTTTCGAGGTCGAAATTATTTATGTCAAAGTTGATTCAACGTTGATGTTGAACATTTCGGAACGTTAAAAAAACGTTGCTTTCGCCTGATTTTCAACGTTTTTACATCGTTTTAAGTTTCCCAATTTAATCGTCGTAAACCTTCGTAACCTTCTTTGTAAACATTGATTTTCCAGCGTTTACAACGAACATTAGGAAAATATTTTTCTGAACGATAAAAATCAACGTTCACGATGAAGGTGATGAAAACCTTTTTTTTATTAAATCAACGTTTTTGCAATGTTCCAAAATGTTCAAAATCAACGTTGGCTTTCAATGTTGATTTCATGGTTTCTATTTTCAACTGGGCGTAGTATACCCATAAAGTTAATGCAATTTGCATATTCGCTTACTTCATCAAATCAGTTACAAAGCAATTTTATTGGGATTCACGTGATTATTGTTTTCAGTGAGGGAAATGTTTGTACCATGAAAATAACCTTATAATAATATTAATAACTTGCAGCCCAAAGAATCACAACAATACAACTAGATGGTGTTCAATACTTCATTTCGCGAATGAATCCGTATAGTGTTGAATTAAACTATTTCTTAGCATATCAGCATTGCCGATCTCTTGGGTTACAGTTGGTATCATTTAAAACAATAGAAAAAGCAGATTCTCTGACGCAATATTTAACAAATGCTGGCTTCGCAAAATATGATTTCTGGACATCTGGTAATAACCTTGGTACAGATAAATTTTCTTGGATGAGTATTGGCATTCCTCTTAATGATACATTTAATTACTTTGATGAGTCAAATAAAGAAAGATTTACAGACGTATCTGTTGATAAAAATCGAGCAAGTACCTACGACAAGTAAGTAAATTGTGAATAAATCCTTTTTCCCTAATTATTAAAATGCACTAATACTCTACAAATGGTAGATAATGTCATCAAAAGTCATATTATAATTCTATTTACCCTGATTTGAACTGATAGAAATAATATCATCTTCCAATAAAAGTTTACAATACTCCAAGTCGTTTCATTATTATGAGAAAGCTAGATTTCGTTTATTATCGTTAACTCGACAAGTTATATTAACTAATAATTTCTTAGCGTTGGTTTTACTTTATTATACAGTAAAACGAGTGGCAATCTATAAAATTTCTTTCTGTGTAAAAAGTTAAATTCCTAGCTTGCGAACAGCTTTTTTCTACTCAAACTTGTTATTGCATTTACCTTATTTTCAAGATTTTTTAAGCGGTGCTCTCTATTTTTTATTTTTTCTCAGTGTACTACTGTGCAATGCACTATTATATTTTATTTATTTATCGTTATATTTATATTTTGTTATAATAATATTCATTCATTTCTTTAAACTTTAGGAACACTCAAGGTTGCATTGCTCTTACATCGTCAACGTTAAGGTGGAAAGTGAAAGATTGTATGAACGTTAAAGATTATGTTTGTGAGCAATCTTTTTGTCATTACAATAGTTACGGAAGTATTCCAGTGGCAGCCATGCAGGGGTAAGATAAACTTTATTTACAAGATTTAACAAGGTTACCTAGTGCATTAATTAAGCATAAGTATTATTATTATTATCATTGCCCGAGTGTATTCCTCAAGGACACTTAGTTTTCGCCATTGTATCCCTATCCTCCTAGCTATTCATCCAAATAAGGAGTTTCAAAAGCTGAGATTCTGGCATTCGCAGAAGATAGGTTTTGGGGTTTCTACCTCTGTTTGACACCACCTACATAGGTTTCCTGTTTCCTTTGTTTTGTGTGTGTAGCATCGAAGATCGCAGTGCCCCTTTAGAAGGCCTAGGAGGACACTCTTTCTTTGTCTATCTAAGTTAGCGCTCGTCGCGACCCAGCCAGTAATGTATTTCCCTAGCAGTTACACTGAGCGTACATACTTTTACCCCCTCCCCCTCGAGCAAAATTGATGAAACTTTAAAATTCTGTATCTTTGGTAGATGTCAACGTACAGAAATGATCGGGGGAATATTTGAAAACTCGTTGCAAGAGCTTTCAAGCTGTACTATTCGCGAATGCAATACATTTTTTTTCTTTTTTTTTTAAAACGGTAATTAAATGTTGATATTTCTAGAATTTCTTGTTCATGTTTGATCCCTCGTCAATTCTCAAAAAAGAATTGCACGAAAAATTTAGTTGCAGCATTTTGTAGCTCTTTCAAAACCCTATGAAAATCACTACTGTAGAATTTTTTTGAATGTCTTTGCGAAAAAATTTTTTTTTTTTCATTTTTTCCATACAGCGCGTGCGTTAAAAAGATTAAAACAATTCTGAGTCATGAAAGTTTTTTTTACTCATAGAATAGTTAAATGTAATACAGAATACCGTTTCTAAAAACATCAATGTTAAAAATATTTTATCTTTTTTAACGCACGCGCTGCAGGGAAAAAATAAAAAAAAAAATTTTCGCAAAGAGATTCGAAAAATTCTACAGTAGTGATTTTTATAGGGTGTTGAAAGAGCTACAAAATGCTGCAACTAAATTTTTCGTGCAATTCTTTTTTGAGAATTGGCGATGGATTAAGCATGAACAAGAAATTCTAGAAATATCAACTATCAATTACCGTTTGAAAAAAAAAAGAAAAAAAATGTATTGCATTCGCGATTAGTACTGTTTGAAAGCTCTTGCAAAGTGCTTTCAAATGTTCCCCCGATCATTTCTGTACATCCAGAGACAGACCGGACAAGGGAGAATTGAGGGTTTCTCCTCCTTGATTCCCTCTCCGTTGATACCCCTATAAGAAGGGATGGGCAGCACGCACTAACGAGTTCAGCTTGGCACGCCTTTCCCGACTTCGAATCTGCTTCTCTCTTCTCCGCTCCACCGCTCCTCTCAGCTTCTCCTTTTCCCAAGGTATGGGTTTTTCCAGACCGCCATAGACCTGGGCAAAATGACTGCATCACCTTGACGACGCGGATTCAGCTACTCGCTCGCCGCTGCCGGTGCACTCAAATGTTCGTCCGAAATTATCTCGGTGCACCAACATTACGACACACCCAACACGCAGGAAATAAAACACAGAATACGTGGAATTTCTCGTTCAACTATATATTGAGCCTCCTTGCTCGGGGAAATACAATTGTTGCTGTGGAAGAGTGCGCGGCGCGGGACAATGTCGCGGGAGATCTCGCGGGAGAGAATTTAACGCTGGGGAAAGAATATCCTGAGAGGGTGCACGCGGGGTTCACCGTCTTTACTCTATTTTCCGTCATCACAAAAACTAACTCCCGACTACTACTCTCCGTGGCTCTAATTTTAGCGAAACTCTTTAAGGTGCGTCCGGCTGCTATGCTAGCGTTCGGCAGAATGGCATGGCGTCAGAGAAGTCCTCGTCACTGCGGCGCTACCCATTAATCCTTCTCACTCGCTCCTATGTGATTTTTCGAGCGTCTCACTCTCTCCGAGGGCCTTCTCCGAGGTCCGCATCCTCTCGCGTTGACCTTCTTCCGCTCGCATAGCCGATACACAATTTCATTGGCTGACGTCGATCAGTACAGCCATGCACCGTTGCTTTCCCCCGAATACGAGCGCGAGTTTACTTATACGCGCGGCACGATCGAATTATCGCGCGTCAAGTTGACTACCCGCTCGACTAGCCGAGCTCGTTGAGCAGCGCCCGTTGTGTCACGCGCGTAGTCGGCCGTTCTCTCTCCTCGCGTTTCGCCGCTCTTCCCTCTCTCTCACTCGCTTAGTCTTTCTATCTCAATCTACCTCGCTCGACTCCGTCCGCGCTCAGCTATTCTCAGCTCTCAGTCTCGTCCCTCTCTCTCCCGCCTACTCGCTCGCCCTACTCGCGCACCGGTTCGTACACGCGCGTTCTCTCTCTCGCACCTATGCACGTGATCCGCGCTCGGCCACGACTACTACTCTCCACTAGGGGGTTCTTCGGAGTACATTAGGATAAAGAATTTTCCTATGGCCCAAGTTTTTCGCCAAATATTAACAAAGGTGCGGTCGATTAACCAAAAAGCGGGAAAATGACTTTTTTAACACTGCGGGCGCGAAGATCGACATTTGATGCATGTTTTTCGGGCGCAAAACAGAGGATTTCCGCCTCTTTTTCAAAGCGGACGCATAGCATGTTTCGCGCCCGCAAGTGTTTCGCGCCCGCAATGTATCGCGCCCGCAAATGTGTCGCGTCGGTAAATGTTTCACGGTCGCAAATGCTTCGTTACCAAAAACAAGGCACTAAAATCTGGCGTGTAGCGCATTGAATGCATAGTTTATTTTCTACAAAAGAATTCCTTGCGAGGCGTCAATGTTTCTGTTCTCTATATTTAAAAAAAATAAAAGTAAAAGGTATTTTTTTTTTTATATTTTAGATTTAGAATTTATTTTTTTATTGGGGGGGCGGTGCCCCCCCCCCTAACCCCCTCGGCGGGGGCTTAGCCCCTGGACCCCCTCCTCCGCCCTGTCTTCGGGTTACGGACTCTTGGCCGAAAGTCATTAGGCCGAATTCCACTTGGCCGAACCCGTTTGGCCAAATTCCATTTGACCGAAATAGATATAACATGAATAGAGTAACATAAGATATTCGCGATATACTAAAGTTCTTTTAAAAATTAAAACATGTACCTCGTAATTAAATCGATGTGAAGACTCATTGAAAATTCATAGATGCTGCGGATCAGGTCGGCCGGTCACGGCAGGTAGCGTCACTCCCGCCGTCACTCGTTGCTCCGGACCGAAGGTGTCGATGCTCGCTCACTCTCTCGCTCTCTCTTTCTCCTTCTCTGTGTGACGACAAACAGCAGCTTTCTTTGTATTGCGTCGGTGGATCAGTCGCCTAACCCGGTGTTGGATTCTTGGCTGCTTTCCTCGTCTTTCCAACGCTGCTTGGTACGCCGTTGCCTTCGCGCTGCGTCCCTTTTCGGCAGGAAGATCGGCGCAATAGATTTGATGTCCACCCCCAGGCGGTCTCCCGTATTCTCGGCAATGCCGCTGGCTCAGGCTACTCTTCGACTTGGCTTTTTAAAGAGACTATGGCTTCTTAATTACAACTGGCGTGGACGCAAATTACTCGTAGTAAAGACTATACGATTGAACGATGATTGCCCCTAGACAAGAGTTTTTATACTCCTTAATCCCCTCCAGTGATTTCCGATAGGGCTCAATCCTTCTTTGCCCAATCTTGAGAAAATTCGACTGTTTAAAATAATTCGTATGATCATTTCCGGCGCGGAAATTCAGGTGTGAATAATAAGATGTTTTTTTCGCTTCTAAGTGATTTGTTCCTAGGGCATGCTCCTTAGGAAAGCCGGCTGGGCGCGATGCGTCTCTATTTTTTGCCTGGAATATTAAGTAGCACTCGGGTATAACCTATTTTTTTGTGTCGAAAACTTAATTATGCGGAGATTTATTCCATTAGTAAAATTATTTCGTGACGCATTTGTAGAGTCCACTCCATAAGGAAAAGCGACGGCGCTCTTTACGTTCCCATGTTCTGCTTAGATTATTTATCTGCATCCCTTTACAAATTGCATCTAAATTTTTCTTTAATATATCGGCGTCTTATTGCTTGACCTACCTCATCTCTGTTATTGCCATAATTTGTATTATTATTTTATTTTACACTTCCTTGCAGATACACACAGGAATTTTGTTACGTCGTAAAAAGAGCCGTGTTTAGTATTTTTATATATTTATCTACTTTTTATTATTCTGTATTATTTCTCTCATTTCTCTACTTGTTATTATTTTATACTTATTTCTTCTTACGACGTAACATGAATTATGATGGAAATAATATTTAAATTTTTAATATTTGCATGACTGAAATGACTTTCTATTTTTTCAGCAAACATTGGCCTTCTAAAGTTAATTCAGTAAAAGGTGTAAGAGCACCATCAACTACTACAACAATTACTTACCGTAAGGCAACAGAAATTGATAAACATTTATTAAATGCTTCTGAAAAGCATACTGTTGTTTTAAATCATAAAAAAACATCAAATTTGGTAGGAAATCAAAATAATGCTGAGAAAGTAGACAAGAATGTACATGCAAATATAACTGAAAATGAATTTTTTGAAAATAGTAGCAATTCAGAATACGCGTTTGAGATAAATCATTCAAGTGAGAAACAATACGGAATACGGAACAAATTGCCACTAATGCACTTTAAATTTCACTTTAAACGAACTAATATTAACAGTGATGATTATACTATTGGTCCTTACGACTCAATTGATGATGATTATCAAGCGGATGACGCTGAAATAATTACTGGTCAGAAAGAAATGCATTCCAAACTCGAGGAAGATTCGAGTACCATTATACCAGAAGCGGAACCATCATACAAATATAATATAAAAGTACGAACAAATGGGAAAGTACTAAATTCTTAGACAATAAGAAATTTATTTAAAAACTGTGTAAATTAATCATTTTTATTATAAATAGAAAACCTTAACATAAATAGATTTGTATCCAAGAATAAAGATGGATCAGATATCATATGTCTACATTTAATTTATCTTACTTCTTGTTCACATGCACTTAACCCATTAAGTCCCAAACGCACAAAATTTTAACGTTGACTTTGACCGGGCACCATTTTGAAATAAACGAGGGACTTTGAACCCAAGGCACATAAACTTATGTTTTTGAGGTCGCTCTTTCCATTGGCGGTGGCAAAAATTCCGAAAAATAAAGTTCAACCTATTATTTTTCAACAAATATAAAAAAATTGCACTTTTTTGATTCAGATTTTTTTTCAAACCTAATTTCAACAATGTTCCAAATGTCTAGGCAACTTCTAATACAGATAAAAGGTATTCCCGAGACTTGTACTTCAAAAATATATAGCGAAACATTTCGATATATAGCGTTATCCAATTCAAAATGGCGTCCGAACGCCAAATTTTTGTTTTAAACTTCACAAATTTTTTTCTCGAAAACTATAGACTTTCATAAAAATTTCCTAAGAATAAAAATGTCTTAGATTTAGTCAAAGAATACACTCAATTTTTTTGAGATTGATCCGATACGATTTTTGATTTTTCAAAAAGTCAAAATATCGATTAATATTAATTTTTTTCTATAAAAAAATAAAAGCAAACAGGAACGTCTTCTAACTGCTGTTATCATGTTTCATTTCTGATATAAATCTTTTAAAAAGGTAATGATATGAATGCCATCCGCAGTTTTGAATTTCTGTGCAACTCCTTTTTCGCCATTTCCTTATTACGTAATAAAATTACGTATTTATTTGCAATAAGGCAAAAAAACTAAAAAACAATTTTAATATTGTTTGCGTACACTGATTATGATAAAGAAAAAGTCGCTGTGATAAAATATTAAACTAAATGGTAAAAAAGCAGTACTAATAATAAAAAAATTAATCTCAGCAGTCGTTTTGCTAAAACTTTTATTTCTATATGGGCTAATAATAATAATTACTTATCTGTAATATAAAGATTATAACCATTCAATAATATACTTTCGATAAAAGAAAAGTTGATTCTATTCGCTAAAAGAACAAGTTTATAAATTTAATTGTTTTAAACACTTTTCTCAGAAATGTTGCTTCTTATACTACTTCTGCTATCGCGCCTTTGAAGATTGCTTATCGTTCTGGTGTTTCTCCCCAATGAATGCCTTTTATCACTATCAATTCTTCTTAAACTTGAATCACGATCAATATCATATTTCGCATTAATCTTCGTGTTTCTTGGTCCTCGGATATTTGTATACACAATATATACGGCAATAAATCCGATAGTAAACATAGCAATACCTACTCCAGCTACAGTCCCAATCTGAAAAGAAAGCATAATTTTCTTAGTTGCAATAATATTTTAAATAAAAGTATTTACTTTATAAATTTTAAAATAAAGCCATGCCATTATTTTTATGATCTTTATGTCATAATTAGACTATAAGGTGCAGCCCGTGCCCTAACATTAAACCTTATTGTTTAGGATAAAGGTGAAATAATTTTAAAAACAATAAAACAAAATTGTTTAATTTATAATATTATTCTAGCTGTTGCCTTTTATTTAAAATATTATAACCTTACTAATAGTAAAGAACAAAAAGAATCTAAATGATTAACAGCAAGTGGACCGTTTCGTAGGCGCGCTAATTTCCGAGTGATCGGCTCGCGACGTTTTTTCGCGCTCTTGCTTCTTCTTCGTTCGGTCCACCGCCGAACGCCGCTACGCCGATAAGCGCCGAATAACTCCGAGGCGACCCGATCAAAAATCAAAATAATCGACGTCATATCAATCTCCATTACTTTCTGCGCCCGGCGACGTTTGTCCGATGCCTGATGGCCCCGAGTCGGCCTTGCCGCCTCCCCGTGCGCGTGGGAACCCTCAATACTAACAGAGACTTACGGCTCCTCACCGGGGTACGTGACGGCGTAGGGACACCCAAAGTCGGTCCCTACCCTTTGGGCTGACGCCACGGAGCACTGCCAACCCCCGCGAGACACTCCGGCCACCTGGTCGCAATAAGCTTGTACAAACCAATTCTTGTGCAAGAAAACCAAATAAATCATTTTTATTAACTAATACTTAATAAGAAACTACTTTATACGCGCATTTATCGCCTCGGATTTTTCGGGCTTCATTCTATCCGTAACACTTATAATCTGTTTGGTAACACACTATCCCTTCTTAAAATATTCTGCAGGTCACATTGAAGGTCTCCAGCCATGTTGCAGGTAATTCACGACTCATTTTCCTGCCAGAAATTATTTTTTGACATCCGCGAGTTACACGAAGGAAGAATGAATTTCCTGCAGGAGTCCTGCAAAAGTTTCTATAGGAGATCCTACGGGATTTGACAATACGTGATCAGATTAAACTTTTATATATTTACTTTATAAAATATTTATCGTCTGATTATTATGTAAAGATCAGATGATCATTAGGATCAGATGATAATTGCAATATTTTATATGTGCAAATAAAATACTAAAATATTTTTTATATGCAAAAATATTATAAAACTAAGATATTTTTAATATTCGCATTAATATTATGTGACAGTTTTGCTTTATTCAATATGATCATTGCACTGTGAGGGAGTTTTATTTAAATAATTGTGGATAGAGGATGAAGGAAGGGAATTCGTCTTGGTCGAGCTGTCCTGTTGTTTACATTGTGCAGGCAAGCTCGACGAGGCAGAGAGAGTCAAAGTCAGGGTGACTATACCTGGAGCATCCGGATCGGGATGCTTGGGTGAATGTGTAGCTTGAAAGAGAGATAAAAAGAAGCAGATGAGGTGTGAGAGGCTTAGCGGGAGGTAACCCAACGGTGCCGCGATAGCCCACGCAGCCGAGGCGCTCAGCTGAGCGGCCGCCATCTTCCCACGACCCAGCGACTGCCGCGATAAACGAGGAAGAGGCCGTCGCGGAAGAAGAATCACACACTTACATCCAACGCACACACACACACACACACACGACACTTTCACTTACTACACTGCACGCCGCGAGGTTCGCGCGAACGCGAAGACACGAGAAGACGCGGGCTTAGACGATGACGCGCGAGCCGGTTAAGCACGTCTTGCTTGGCGGAAACTGAGTAGGCGCGAGGAAGAGGCGGCGCGCTAGGCGCGAGAGAGAGGGAGCGCGCGGTGCGAGAGGAAGCGCGCGGTGCGAGTGAGAGGATCGGATAAGCGCGGCCATAGGAGCGAGAGAGAAACGATCGATCTCCGCTCCTATGCATCGTAGAGCAATGAGAGACTGTACGATCGATTCTTGGTCACCGGGGCTCTCATGCCCGATGCTCGCCTCCGCTAGGGCGAGATATCGCGCCTCCGTGAGGGCGCTAGTACCGCCGCGCGACCTCAGGTGCGTGAGGGCGCTCGGATCGCGAGTACGCGCGCCGATCGTTAGATGAGTATTAGAAAAGGATCGCTATATTCGCGACGCGGAGAGAATGGCGGTTTGTGAATTAACCGCCTTTTTGGAATAAGTATTCGTACTAATGTCACGCTTAGAGTTTTCGAGGGTGTTTCGCAGGGTTTTGTAGCAGTTTAGTCGATTTAGTAGGGTTTAATAGATTTGTTTTGTAGTTTGGAAGTTGTAGGTTAGTGTAGTAGTAGTCAATTGTTGTTAGTGGTAGTATAGGCGGAGAGCGGAATAATGAGTTTTGTGCGGAGCAGGTCATAGTTGTATTGGTGAGCAAAGTGGCGTTTAAGTTGGCTAGTGGCGGGTCGATACGTGCACATATTACGTCATGAAAAAGGGTTTACAAAAAGCAAATAGAGAAGGATAATTGAACTTTTTCACGACGTAGCAAACTCGAAAAAGAGGTTAGCCCAAAGTGTAAATTTAAAAGTTTACGTCGGGTCCATTAACAAAAATCAAGGCTTCCGTACATTCGGGAAAACGAAATACTTTGCAATCAAACAAAGGATCTAAAAGCAGGTAGCCGTAAAACGTTATTACGCTAGACACCAAGTGGCAGAAGGGGACAGGTCAATTAGGCGCCGGAACAGCCGCATAGATAAACACCTTACCGCAAAATTAAACTGCGAGCCCCTGGAACAATGGATAAAATTGATCAGTGAAAAACACATATCCGATGATAAAATTTATGCGTAACGTCGGACTTCTAAAGCCGAAAGGTGGTCTGATAAGAACTCTAACACTAATGAGTTATCTTTTATTACGTGGGCATGCAGTGACAGACTTTTGGTGGTTTCTCAATACACAAGGATTATAGTGCGGCGCGGAAAGCATCAGACAATAATCATGCAAATGAGGACCATAAATCGATCAACGGAAAAGTGCAAACGGTAGTAAAATTCGAGCTGCAAAGAGCATTTTTATAAGAGTGGCTTACTAATTATCTAGTTAACGAAAATTCTTTCGTTACATGAATCAACGAAAATTCGGAAATTTACCGATTGGTGGGGATCGAAGACGGGTATAAAAAATCTTGCTAAAGGATAGCCAGGAGGTTCAGTCGTCACACCTTTGCGGTACCATCAAGTTCAGTCGTCAAACCTCCGAGGTACGTCACGTCAGTCAGTGGAAAATCAGTACACGAGACTTAGAATTCTTTACGCCAGAGGAAGCTTGGCCACGCACAAGCCAAGCACTAGTATCTGTTGCCCACTTATGGGACTAGCCAGGTTTAAATTGAAAAAAATACACTTTCCAGTAAAATAGGTATAAAAATTGTATTCATCACTTTCGATTGCTGGAACATTTTACACTTTAACTACTCGCACAATTTAAGCTATTTATTCATTATTAAGATCCAAACAGTGTACTTTACCTCTAGTATTGTTCCATCAAAAACATTTAAAATTTTTATTTATTCTCCAATACAACATCAAGGCTGGTGACTTAATTGCTGAACGGAACGTATATTCCGTCCCCCAGACCAACACCTGGCAGTGACCTGCTGTTAATGTCGTTCACATTCCTGTTTGAGCTAAAGTAAATTGCTTTGGTTTTAACGGTGTTGAGCCGGAGTCCGAAACACGCCGCCCACTCCGCCACTTTTTGTGCCGCTAGAGACAATCGAGTCAGACCATCTGATAGATCCTCTTTTGCAATATGAAGATATATTTGGAGGTCGTCTGCGTAGAAAATGTGCTTAATGTCGAGTCCGTCTAGTCTGTTATGTAGGTCATTGACGTAAAGACAAAAGAGTAGGGGACCCAGGACGGACCCTTGTGGAACTCCCAGATTGGTTTCAATATACTCTGAATTTTCATTTTTTTGCAGAGATAACCATTTGAGAGTGACCTTGTAAAAATGATTTAATCCAATGAAGAGCCGCCCTGGTAAACCCTAAACCTCTCAACTTTCCCAGAAGCTTAGCTGGGGAGATGGTATCAAATGCCTTACTAAAATCGAATAAAAGAAGAAGAGTTACCTTCCTCTTGTCAATGGCCATACGCACATCGTTCGTCAGTTTGAGTAGTGCTGTCTGCGTACTGTGGTGTTTACGAAAACCAGTCTGGAAGGAATCTAGTAATTTTTGTTCTTTGAGGTACTGCGTGATTTGGACATGGGCTATCTTTTCCAGAACCTTAGAAAGGAAGCTAAGCAGCGCTATTAGTCGAAAATCCGAGGTGGTCGTCGGGGCTACTTTCTTTTGCAGGAGTATGACCTGCACTCTCTTCCAAGCCTCCGGAAAAATGCCCTTAGCAAAGGAGGATTTGAATAGTCTCACGATATATTCCCCGATAGTAGGAAGTGCTTTCACTACCACTGATTGTGGGATTCCATCCTCTTCTCTCGCCTGCGAGGAAAAATGTGATATCACTAAGACCACGTCATTGAAGTTGACAGGTTTGAAATTAAAACCGTCATCACTCGCAGAGTTTATAATGATGTTAGCTTCGTTTATGTCTTCCGAGGGAGAGGATGAAACCTCGGTGAAATGCTCATTAATGGCACTTGAGGTAAAACCGTGAGATCCCTCCTCCCTTCGCTTTGGGAGATGGCCAAGGTCCGGCATCTTCTTCCATACATTTTTGTTCTCATCGAAAGATGTTACAAGACGTTTTTGTATGTAAGAGTCCCGTTCATAATTTAAGCATTCCTTAACCTCCCTGCTCAGTCTTAGATACTCATCAAGAAGCAACGCCTCTGATGTACGCTTATATCTCCTGAGAGTTGCGTTTCGCTTATTGACAGGCTGCCTAAGCTGAGGACCAAACCAAGGAGCACATTTCTTTTTTGGGCAAACCTGTTTAATTGGTGCCAACAAATTAATAGCTAAATTAAGATTTGTGTTCATAGCAGACAAAGTACCTTCCAGGTTGGTTTCTAGGGAATTCATGGCATTTCAATCACATTTAGAGAGCACTTCATTCAGAGAATTAGCTTTGATGCTGTTGTAATCTCTGTAAGAGAACGATTTTCTTACAGGGTCAGGACTGTGAATGTCAATGGTGACGTCTAATAAGCTGTGCTTTCCGAAGTGTGGCAGCCATTCATTCCCATAATTTAGTACTATGTCGTTGTCGTCAGTCATCATTAAGTCAATCCCCGTGTGAGACAAAGATGTTCTATGTGTCGGTCCATGCGGCACTAATTGCATGGAGAGCTCACTGGCAAGACGCTTGATGGTATTTGCATCGTCCGAAGTCACCAACAGGTCAGCATTCAGGTCCCCCATTATCACCTTATGACTAAACATCGAGACCAGAGAACGTAAGACAGGAAAATGATTAGAGTCGCGTTGCATCTGTATTTTAGGTGGCTTGTAGATGACCCCCACGAGAATGGGGGGACCATCCCCCCTCTGCACGGAAAAAAAAGATACTCTGGGATTCCAGGTTTGCCTGGTCCTTCAGTGTTAGATTTTTCTAAGATTTTTACTGTATAGACGCTCTGAACAAAGAGGAGAACGCCTCCCCCATTCACATTGCAATCCTTCCTTACAGTCCAATAACCAGGGACACGAATGAGGCTGTCGTCGACAACTGGACCTAGCCAGGACTCCGCGATTGCAAAAATATGGAAGGAGGGATGATCCGCAAGGAAAAGACGGAGCTCTCCAATATGCGCTCTGATAGAGTTCACATTCAAGAACCCCGCCTTAAAGGAGCTCTTGCCACTCCTTCCCACCACCGGCCGGGTATGATCAAGGAGAGAGAGAGAGAGAGAGAGAAAGAGAACGGGAGCAACGGAGAGCCGCAACACTGACCCACGCCGAGCGACATCGAGGGGGCCGTTATGTGCGCTTCGGAGGGAAACTGTTACCTGCCACCACTCATTGACGCCAATACCCGTGAGATACAATTTAGAGATAATACTGTAGGCTTGTAAGCTTTTGTGAAACGCGTTTAAATAAGAAGTGTATTTTATTTTTGTGTAATTCCATTCAAAGATTTTATAACTAAAAGTAAATTTTAACAAGTAATATTTGAATGAGTCATTTTTGAAATGCCGAAAATTTAACATATTTTTCCTTACACATGGACGTAACATACACACGCGGGACGATTTCGTGAACGCGACACTCATCACACTTAGACAAGTGTAGAACACGACAGAAATTGGAATAGAGTGGATTTTAAAGTGAATTGCTGTGAATTGATTTGAGTGGTTCTGCCCCATTCTTTTGAGTGTTTGTGATTCTGAAGTGTGTTTTTCAGCGGTCACGGGGCGGCGGTTAGCCCCAGCAGTAGCGGAGAAGCAGTGGAGCAGAGTTTTGCCTCAGTCGCCGAGGACATCCCCGGACTCGGCGCGTCAACGACCTCCCTTGAGTCTGATCCAGCCGGAAAATGTACCCAAGACGATGCATAAGCACCTGGCTCCCTTAGTACAGTTGCGAGTTAGTGTTTGGTTTTCCGCGTGAGATAATGGTTGAGTTTTTGTGTGTGTTAGTGTAGGTATTGAGTGACTTGAGTGCAGCCCGTTGGTTCGTCTGTGAATAGTACGGGGACATAGAAATACTATATCACAACACATTAAAATTAGTAATTTTAAATATACTTTTATGTACCTGAATTGAATTTAACTGAATATAATGTAAAAAACCGAAGTTATAGATAGTATAAATAGATAATTTTTTTATTAGAATTAATTGCCTTTAATTGACTTATTATTTATTAATCTGTTTCGTATAATAAATTTTCGCGAAGAGTTGGAAAAAAAAACCGTTAGCCTAACACCACCTTATAGTAGTAAATCGGGATGCGTAGATAAAATGAATTTAGTTTTATTGATAGTTTCAGTGCTCCAGGATATCTGCACATACGACACCCGGACGCGGACAGACATATTTTCCAGCAACTTTTTCGCGAGTACTGCGACAGGGAACACGAAGACAAATGTAAACACACAAAAGGACGTGAATTCAGTGATTTTGATTTGAATTGAATTGAGTGATTTTTGCGAGAATCAGCCCGATATTCCTTGAGTGTTTGTGATTTTTTAGGCCTGTTTTGAGTGGTTCAGGTGTGGTGTTTAACACCAAGCGAGCAGTGACGAGGATAGGAGTTTTTGCCTCAGTTATCGACGGCGTTGTAGGAGCGAAATAGTTAAAACACAGCGTTACGCCGTGCTTGTCTATTATTTAATTCGCTAAAAAAAAAATACATAGTGATGTACTTTTTTTAGTTTTTTGTTTGTTTCGGGAACTCGGGCAACCATTGTTATTTAGATAAGTGGCCGGCAATATGACGAGTTCGCGAGGTTAGTCTAAAGTTTTTGTAGCTCTTACCAAGAGCGATTCTTGTTCTGCTTATTACGGCCAGGCCGTTTTTTATTCCATACCGTATAGCAGTGAGAGTAATAGTTCGCGGTATCGGTCGTGGCGTTATGAGCCGTGTTTGAGTAAATTCAAGATATAGTTGTTACGTCCAGGATAAGGAATATAGGCTAAATTTATTCGGAAAAACAAATGAACATGATTCACACAATTTCAAAGGTTATATACATTTTAATTTAGATTAAAACTTCAAGTGGAATTACAATTATTATACAAATACATCGCAATAAAAATGATGCGTAAATTCGTAGATGCGGCGGGTCGGGTCGGCCGGTCACGGCAGGTAGCGGCGCTCCCTCTGTCACTCGTTGCTCCGGGCCGAAGATGTCGATGCTCGCTCGCTTTCTCTCGCTCTCTCTTTCTCTGTTGATGGTGGACAGCAGCTTTCCTTGATTGCGTCGATGAATCAGTCGCCTCGTCCCTCCAATGCTATAGAATAGGTCGTTGCTCTTACTCTGCGTTTTTCCGGCAGGGAGATCGGCGAATAAGATTTCAAGTCCACAGCGGGCGGTCTCTCGTACTCTTGGCGATGCTCGGAGAGGCTCGTCCCTGATGCAGACTGGTAGCTTCTTAGATATAACTGGCGTGGACGATAATTACTCGTGGTATAGAGTCAATACGACTGAACGATGCTTAAACTTAGATGACGGTTTTTTATACTCTTTAATCCCCTCCATTGATTTCCGGTGGGGTGCATTCCTTTGCTCAATCTTTAGAAAATTCGGCTACTTAATTCAAATGATCGTTTCCTGACAGAAATTCTGACATAAATAATAATGTGGTTTTGCGCTGGTATGTGATCTTTTCTTAGGGCTCATTCCCTAGGAAAAGTGGCTGCGCGTAATGTATTTCTATTTTCTGTCTTGAATATTGAGTAGTATTCAAACATAAATAATTTTTTATGTGCCGAAAACTTAATTATTCGGGGTATTATTTCAGTAATAAAATTCTTCCGTGATTCACTTCTAGGGTCTATTCCATGAGAAAAGCAAGTGCGCTCCGTGCGTTTCTATTTTCTGCTTGCAATATTGATTAGCATCCGTTTACAAATTATCTCAAAATATTTCTTTTAATATATCGACGTATTGTTGGGTAACCTAACTCATCTCTTATATTGCCTTAATTTGTATTCTTTTTACATTCCACACTTCCTTATAGGTGCAAATAGGAATTTTGGTATGTCGTAAAAAGAGTCGTGTTTACTATTTTTATTCATTATTGGCTTCTTATTATTTTATACTTCTTTTCTCATTTCTCTACTCGTTATTATTCTACACTTATTTCTTTTTACGACGTAACAATAGTCAATATTCCATAGCCGCGTTATAACGGTGAAACCGGAAATCCTAATAAATTTTTGCGCAAAATTAGGATATTTTTATTAGGATATTAAGGATATTTTTAAAGAAAAAACTGTCAAATAACGCTAAGTTATTAGTAATCGACAATGCACTTACCGGTTACGCGAGGATTTGGTACGAAGCACGTTCTAGCCTATTTATTAATTACGATCATTTTAAACGGAATATCATGAACAAATTTTATTCGCTAGAAGCGCGCATGAGAATTAAAAAGGAGTGAACAAATTTAAACCGCACAAGGGCACGCTCTACGAATATTACAATGAGCAGATAAGTGCCGCGAACTACGGGTCAGAACGCGGGTCAAACCGACAAATACTCAGCGGAATAAAAACAATGACGGCGTGTACAATCATGATATTCGAGCAATAAAAAAATTTGACTTCATAGAAGAGTTGTGTTGGGACATTGAAGTTTACGACGGCAAAGGGGAGAGCGCGACCGAGGCACGCACGGTAGGCCCGCGATAAAAGGTGACCGTTTTGAGGGAAAACGTAGGCGTGTTAATGGATTCAGGGACTGACGTTACATGTGTCTCAGAAAAATTTTATGACCGTTCGTCAGGAAAATTCATTCGTTCAATTAGCCATTCGTTAAGAGATCGTATCCCGTGTCGCTGCATTTAAGGGAAAGAGTCGATGAGGAGATAAATAAGATGGCTAAAGACGGAATTATTAGTCCGATAGCGAGTATAGTAACATGTTTCGGGTTTTGCATAAAAAATTGGAAGATCCGTGTTTGTTTAGACGCCCATTTTCTGAATAAAAATGTTATTGCAAAAAACGAAACGCCACCATTGATTGAAGATATAGATTTAAAGCCTGAAGGTGTGGAGTTCTATTCAACGACCGACTTCGTGAAAGGTATTGGCAAATCACTTTTAGTGAACGATCCAGACAGCTTACTGCATTTTTACATCGCGAGCGGTCCTGCAATTTTAATGTCTTAGCGTTTGGCGTGAAGCAATCGAGGGCAACGTTCATACAGGCTTTGACCGCGGCTCTCGGGCCGAAAGTGGCAGATATCGTTACAGCATATACAGATGACTTGCTCATTCGATCGCGATCATTCGAAAATCATGTAAAACATTTGAAACGCTTATTCTGTAGGCTGATTGAGTGCGGCATGACTCTGAGCCTTGAAAAGTCGCAGTTCTTTCGACGCTCGGTTAAATTTTTAGGATTTATTTTATCGCGGGAAGGAGTAAGGCTTGATCTGGGATAGGTGAAAGCGATTTTAGAAGTATCAACGACATGGATTAGGCAAGAGTTACAATCTTTCCTTGGGCTATGCAGATGTTATTGGCGGTTTAGTATTCGACACGCTAATTTTATCGAACCCTTCCAAGACGTGCAGGACCTGCACGAGGACAGGAGCGCGGGCGCAAGGATCGCGTCCCTATACGAGCACGCGAATACGAAAGTGGGGGTACAGGAGTACTGCGACGTTGTAAACGGGCTGCGGCAACCCCGAGGTAAGATCTTGTCTCGTGGAGAAATTGAGTTTCTCTGCGAGACAAAATCCAAGAACCCACCCCGTTAGAATATACATAGTTATTTTTAACTGGGTAGGCTTCAAATACCTGTAACGAAGTCTCAAGTGTATATACAACTAATACAATAGAAATGCTATTTAAAATTAAATCACTTGTGTCCCCGCCCAGTGTAATTACTAAACCTTTCTACTGATACGATTTCTCGTACAAATAGTAGTTTTAATTTTTATTCTACAATTTAAATAAGATATTATAATTTTACCATTGACCACCATTCACCATCTGACATTTCAGAAATAATAATATTGTTAGGCTCTCGTTCCAGAATGTCATCCTTTGTTACTTTCATACGTTTTGTACTATTTGAACAATGCACGTTATTAGTTTTGGTAAAAATAAAATTCCTTAAAGGACCGTGTAGATCGCTCATGGACTGTAGATTAATCAATTTATTATTCAAAACAATTTGGATTTCATTTTTATCAAAATCTATTCTTCCAGAGTTCTTAAAATCTTCTGCTTTTTCTTTGATTATAAGACGCAAATATTTTTTTTTCGAAGATTCTTGATTCATCCATTTCAAATTTTCATCAACCAGATTATTCCACATCTCCGGGTTTTTTTTCAAGCGACAGTTATGCGACTTGCTGAAAAATATTAAACTTTAAAAGTATGTATCTCTTGCACAATAAAGTACAAAATATTTATAAAATAAATATTACCAGAAGGAATTTACAGCTTTTACATAAATCTGAATTGCCGCATTTATAAAATGCAATTTTGTTTCATCCAACTTGATGGGCATTTGACTCCATTTAACACGATTAGAATTTAGGTTTAGCCCCGGCTCTGATCTAGAAAATAGAAACAACATATTTTATAGTTTTAATTAAAAAGATTTCATAAAATGTAACTCTCAATGTATTCATATATCTTGTATGGTATTAGGTTTAGGATCAGATGCATGAGAAATGGAATATTTTGTCATATATTATACCACGGTCTGTCTAATAAACCGTGGCTGGAATGATACAACTGAAAAATTCGGTTATAGTGTAATGACCCTCCTAGATTTATCTTAATTTCTTTCTTTTCTGCTCTACCTCAAAGCAAACACCTCACAAATACACAAATTAAATGCGCGGCTACTACGAGCGCACCTTCAAACATCTACACTAGATAATAAGGAAAATTTCTAAATAAATTCTAAGTAAAGGAAAGTCAGAAAGTATGTTATGCTTTCCCAAGCTACGAACGCGACAAAAGGGACAGGAAGCGAAAAAAAAAAAATTAACGACTTGCGACTCCTGCGCCGAAGTAGTCCTTTTGAACTGACCACGTACAAGCAAAAAAAAATTTTCTTTAGAATTCCCCGTTGGCAGAAACTTTCTCCAACCTTCCAAAATTTACCTTGTAATATTAGGCACACTAAATATTAATTTTTACAAATAATCAAGCGCCTAATTGATAATCATATTGTAATTTGTTGTAAAAATTTAAAATATTAATAAGAATACATGTAAAACGGGAAATCGACAAATGCAGAACATCGTTAACCTAAAATAGCCCTGCTTCCTAAGCGAAGCCAAGCTTTTCTCCCCACCTAAGACCCACAAGGGGAGGAAAGTCCTAGAGTATATAAGGGCGGGCCTCACAGCAAAAGCCGAAGTTTGGTCCTCAGTCGCTCTGCAGTTTTCTCTGCATCTTGAGCCTCTCTTTTGCTCCAGCAGTAGTTCCTGCTCAGATCTTCTGCAAAGGGCCGATTTCCCGTCTACGAGGTGACACCCTAGGGCATCATCGCTTCGCCGTTTAGACAGCGGACGCATCGCTGCCCCGTCCCTTCTGTGGAGCCGCTGTACCGGAGTATTTTAGACGTAAATATTCTTTTTTTTTTGTACCAATTTTAGTTTATTATTACTTTGCGTTAAATAAACTAAAATTATATTTACAGTAACAAAATTTCTTTGAATTTTTTTAGAGTTCCTTAGGGCAACTCGCTCCCTTTTTCCCTCTCACACTACTCTGTCTCCTTTTCAACATTTGTGCTTTGTTACTGCGCATTGTCAACAAAAACTTAACAAACCTAAAGCGAAACTCGAACTCCATTTCCTCTCCTTTAAATAGGAAAAATACATATAGCGCTTATTCACTGCGCCCCCGTATTTTCCTATTTCTCTCCCTACATCTGCTCTTTTTTTCATACAAATATATATATATATACATAAAAATAAAATATATAAACTCTCTCTCTCTCCACTTAAATAGATTTAATGTTGTTAAATCTATTTATTTTAACAAATTGAAGTTCCCCTCCGTAATACTCTTATGAGCTGATCTTCTGCACATCTGAGTATTTCAAACAGCGAAAAGGCATGGTGTCTGCCTTTCGATTCCTCCTCTCCTGCTTAATATTTATCCTGAAATTTTCGATTTTTCTCTCAAAATTCCGCAGTTTTCCTGCTTTAGAATTTTAGAGGAAAGAATTTAGATTTATTTGAAAGGGAATTGCTGCTTAAACTGCTGCAGTTTTCCCTGACATAATAAATCTAATTCAACTTAACGAAAATTTTAGAAGATATTTAGCTACATTCATTTCCCTTACCTACGAAAAGGAATCGCTATAAATTTAAGCGAGTCCATAGTATCCTCCCAATTTAAATTATTCCTATTTTAATAAAAAAAGAATGTAAAGCCAGTTCTCGGGTCCATTTTTATGGTTTAATGTAGCAAGAATCCACTAAAATTGAATATTCGCATTTGCCGCTCGATGCGAAATATTCGACAAAAAGAATAAATTACATTCGTGTAAAATACGCAAAGCCTCATTTCCCAAAAATCAAATTACAGAGAATATAGCAAAATTTAAAATTAAGAGAAACGCTATTAGAGAAAGACCAGGGGTAACCTACTCAACCGAATTATTTTTGGTTGGTTTGTGAGGATCAGGATTGGTTTGTAAGGATACTATAAAAGAAAATTTTAAGAATGGTCTGGTCGCAAAAGTAGCCAAACTAGTATATCAGAATCCTGTGGTAAGTGAACTTTAAACATTAAAATCTACATTTAACATTTTTGGATCAATCCAGGGATTAATAGCAGGCTTTCAATAGTTGCAGTGCATGAAAATGTTATCATTGAAATTTTTAAAAATATTAAAAATTTTATGTAATTAATAAATTATTTATTTATTCATGTTTTAACCCAATCTCCCTCCTTAAGTTACTAGTAAGCTTAGAGCAGCACCACACCGGAATCATTTTTTATTACTATTGATGTAAATTTTACAAACCTCCTCGTAAAAATTACCATACAGAACTCATAACTATTACATTTTCTAAACATTACACTATAACTTGGCCGAGGGAATTATTATTATAATTTGTGCAGAAAATTTTATAATTACATCAATGATCATACACATACTAGTCTCGTATGATATTTTACAGCACGATGGCCTAAAATTGGTATTAAAGTTGCAATTTTGATGTTTGGTAGTACTTTATTGACGAAAACGTAAATGAAATATTATGTTTAATAAAGCGCTCTAAGACTTTTACAGTATGGTTAGTAAAAATTGCCAAACCCCTGTAAAAAATGATTTTACGTAGGTTAAAAATTTCATCCCTATTAAAAAATATCAAGTGATTTCTTAGATGAGAAGTCAGGTCACTTATCAGGTGATTTATCATGCCAAATTTTTTTCGCCAATATGGCGCCGGAGAAGAAGGAACCGCCCGATACTCCTCTTGATAAATTTTTCAAGTGTCATCCGAAAATGAAAGTGAACTCAGCGGTATGCATAGTGTGTGGAAGTTTTCAATATACTAGTGAATTTGTGGCAAGATTAAACGCAGGAGCATCTGGAAAACTCATTTCCAGCTCATTCATAATACGTCAAGACAATCCTAACCTCACTTACTCTACAAATGTGCAATATGGATCGATCACAGAAGAGGCCTGGAAACTAATTGTTCTTATAAAACAGGAAAATAGAGAACAAATAAAAAAAGAAATTCTAAATAAAATAACTCAAGAACAAGAAAATGCCATGAACATCACACAACATGATATACATGAAAATACAATGTATGAAGAATATAGTGATAATGAATTCCTAATAATACAAAACACATTATTAACTGAATTAAACAAAGAATTAAAAGAAAAAAATGAACTGCTTACTGAAATGCTTAATAAAGAGAAATGAGACACCAGAAAAAATATTCAAGTTCCCAGCTGTTCAGAAGTATTAAAAAGAGAAAAAATTAATACAATCCCCATCAAGAAAAAAGTGCTAAAATTAATAATAAAAAGGACTGACATCAAAGATAAAACTAATTTAGAAAATACAATTTATAAACACATAACAAGGCATAAAGCAATACAAATAAAAAATATAGTACATAAAAATAAAGACACAATAATTATTAATTGTATGAATATACAGGGTGTTCGAAATGTTCCGGACCCCCCACTTATAACATAAAGTAAGCATTTTGGAAAAAAATGTTAAATACAAAAGTTGTTAAGTTTTAAAGGTTGAACTAAATGATGACCTTGGATTTGTTATTGGTTATCATTTTCAAGGTCATTTAAAGGTCATCTTCAGGTTTTTAAATAGGGACCCCTATTTTTTATTTCAGATTCTGAAAGAGCACAAAATTTTACATCTGGATATGTACCCACGTTATGGCTCAAAATGACCTACAGAGGTCATTTAGTGGTTAAATGATTATTTAGTAGCAGAAAGCCAAGAAATCCCGATTATTAAGAACTTTGAGCGTATCTGACCAATACTAAAGTAATTTGATTTTGCAAGACAAATTTTATGGTGGCGTTAAATTGACATTGCCGTTGATTTTCAAGGTCATTTGAAGGTTAACTTTAGTTTTCCAAATTAAGCCTCCTAGCTGTAATTCTCCATTTTGCACCAGCGCTAAATTCTGCATTAGGATTGTAGAAGGTGTAATTGACACTGGCGTAAAATAAGCCTTAGGCCAGACAACCACATAACTCGGGCGAGAAAATGATAAATAAAAAAATGTCTAATCAAAATAAGCCTTAGGCCCACCAACTACATACCTCGGGGGAGGAAAATGATAAATAAAAAAATGTCTAATCAAAATAAGCCTTAGGCCCAACAATTACATACCTCGGGGGATAAAATGATAAATAGAAAAATGTCTAATCAAAATAAGCCTTAGGCCCAACAACTACATACCTCGGGGGGGAAAATGATAAATAAAAAAATGTCTAATCAAAATAAGCCTTGGGCCCAACAACTACATACCTCGGGGGAGAAAATGATAAATAAAAAAATGTCTAATCAAAATAAGCCTTGGGCCCAACAACTACATACCTCGGGGGAGAAAATGATAAATAAAAAAATGTCTAATCAAAATAAGCCTTAGGCCCACCAACTATATACCTCGGGGGAGGAAAATGATAAATAAAAAAATGTCTAATCAAAATAAGCCTTAGGCCCAACAATTACATACCTCGGGGGAGAAAATGATAAATAAAAAAATGTCTAATCAAAATAAGCCTTAGGCCCAACAACTACATACCTCGGGGGGGAAAATGATAAATAAAAAAATGTCTAATCAAAATAAGCCTTGGGCCCAACAACTACATACCTCGAGGGAGAAAAATGATAAATAAAAAAATGTCTAATCAAAATGAGCCTTATTGCTCAGGCACGGGAGGTACAACTAATTAAGGTAACATCATGGGTGATCCAGCCAACTAAGGCAAGACTATCGGCGGCCCAGCCTACTAAGACAAGAACACTAGCGGCCCAGTCAGCTAAGGCAGGGCTATCGGCGGCCCAGCTAACTAAATCAAGACAGTGGACTATTCGCCCAAACTGAATTTTTTTAAAATGTCGTTGACAGGAACTTTTTACAACAACTGTTCAAATTGAGCCCATTAACAGTTTGGCAATGTGCTAACCGATTGTAAAAGGCTGCAACAAAATTTCGCAAGATTTGCTGAGGTATCAAGTCTATTTCATCAGTGATTCTTTGGCGTAATTCATCCAAGTCACGTGGTTTTATAACATAAACTTTATCCTTCAAGTATCCCCAAAGGAAGTAATCAAGAGGCGTTAGGTCTGGGGACCGAGGTGGCCATTCAATTGTACCTCTCCGCCCAATCCATCTATCATGAAATGTTGCATCTAAATATCGGCGAACATGAATACCGTAGTGTGCAGGAGCACCATCCTGTTGGAAGTAAATTTCGTCCAGATTTCCACCCGTTAAGGTCTCGAAGCATGTTTTCATACATTGCAGCATTTAAATTACCTTCAATAAAGAAAGGGCCAAGTACTCTTCCATTAAATATGCCAGCCCAAACATTTACTTTTTCAGGATGTTGCGTGTGGTCCGCTCTCATCCAATGTGGATTGATGTTACTCCAGTATCGACAATTATGTCTGTTCACTGTTCCGCTTAACTCAAACGTGGCTTCATCAGAGAAAACAATGTTATTGAGGAGCAAAGGATCATCAGATATCATTTGCATCATTACATCACAAAACTCTACCCTTCTATCAAAATCATCTTCAGATAATTCCTGTACCAACTTTAATCTGAAAGGATGCCGTTTGTTGAGTTTCAAAATTTTGTGCACAGATGCAGCTCCCATTTCATGCTGTTGTGCACAACGTCTGATGCTGCAATGGGGGTCCTCAATAAATGATTGTAATATGTCTAAGCTCTTTTCATCATTAGACGATGATTTGGATCTACCTGATTTAGGACGATCTTTAATACCACCTGTCTCTTCAAAACGTCTAATTGTACGAATTACGGTACTTTTTGAAATAGGGTTGTTTTCTTCAACTCTGAATGTTTCATTGAATAAACGCTGTACCTGTTTGTAACCTCTCTCTTGATCACCCCACCCTCGCATCATCAACAAAGATATTCTTTCTCGTTCAGTAAGATGTGCCATTTTTCACTACGATTAAAAGTACAATTATTGAAAATTAATACAATTATCTGAATTTCGAAGTAAGAGAACTTCACTTAACTCTTGAAAACAGAAAAGTAAATAGGAGTAAACAATTGTTAATTAACAATTATAAATGAACTGATTCCTAAAAAGAATAGTGAGCAAAATCTTCTAAGGTACAAGTAACGATCCTGAAAATGCTATGAATCATGCGTAGAAACTCGTAACCCTTGCAAAAAATTATTGCAATAAAAACTGTTCATGTAAAACGGTTAGATTATTTTACTTTTGAAATTAATAACCCCCAAGTGTCCTATGTAGATCATTTCGAGCCATGACGTGGATATTGTACATATCTCCAGACCTAAAATTTAATGCTCCTCCAGAATCCGGAATACAAAATGAGTCCCTTTTTAATAAGCTGAAGATAACTTTCAAATGACCTTAAAAATGAAGGCCAATTTTAAAGTGACCATAAAGTTCGTCCTAGAAAATCAAATTATGTACTTTAGTATTAAAGTACGAAATTTTTTTTTTCTTTTCGTCAAATACACCCAAAGTTCTTAATAATCGGGATTTCTTGGCTTTCTGCTACTAAATAATCATTTAACCACTAAATGACCTCTGTAGGTCATTTTGAGCCATAACGTGGATACATATCCAGATGTAAAATTTTGTGCTCTTTCAGAATCTGAAATAAAAAATAGGGGTCCCTATTTAAAAAACTGAAGATGACCTTTAAATGACCTTGAAAATGATAACCAATAACAAATCCAAGGTCATCATTTAGTTCAACCTTTAAAACTTAACAACTTTTGTATTTAACATTTTTTTCCAAAATGCTTACTTTATGTTATAAGTGGGGGGTCCGGAACATTTCGAACACCCTGTAGAAAGTGTTAAAGCAGTGGAAAAATCATTAAAACAAGAACTTAAAAGTAATTTTAAAATTGAACAAGAACAAATAAAAAAACCAATAGTCAAAGTGATTAATACTGATGAAAATTTTAGTAACAATGAGGAAATTACAACAGACATTAACATCAGTAATTACAACTATATTGAAGACAAATGTAAAGTTCTACATTGTTATCAAAACCAAAAGTCGAAAAAAGTGACAGCAATACTAGAAGTATCACCGAAAATATGTAGTCTGATTAAAGACAATCATGAGAGATTATTCATAGGATATCAAAATTGCCGAGTGTACGATGTCATCAACACGTCCACCTTGTAGCAGCTGTTCCAGATTTGGACATAGCGCCAAGAAATGCAAGAATCAAGACATGTGTTATAAGTGTGCTGGCAATCATAAGGCGGCACTGTGTAAAAGCGAAACTCTAAAGTGTGCAAATTGTGAATACTCTAATAATAAATTTAATACAAAATACAACGTAAATCATAGTGCAATTGAGAGTGAACAGTGTCAAGTGCTAAAAAATAAAATAAATAAGTTCATTGAATATACTGACTTTCCAATGAGACCAATGTACCCAAGATATTTTGGCAGAGCAACCAAAGTTACAACGGTCGGTATTCACAATCAGAAAACATAGAAATGAATCGGTAACGTCATTACCGACTAACAGCCCACAAGCATCAGAAGCTGCGTCATGAATTTAAGTATTGAAGAGGAAATATTGCAAAACCAAAGGAATTTTGAGCAATTAGATAAATTAAACAACTACCTACAATATAATAACGAGATAATCTCTTGTTTTAATATTAGAAGTTTAAATACAAATTACAGTAAATTATTAGTTTTACTAAACAATTTAAAAATTAAACCTGTTATAATTATATACACAGAAACTTGGGTACTAAAAGATATTGAAAGTTATAACATCAATAACTATAAGATGTACTACAATTATAGTGAAATAAACAAATCCGACGGTACTGTAATGTATATCAGAGAGGATATAAAGGAAACCACAGAAATAATTAAGATTAACAATTTAAAAACCATAAAAACCAAAATAGATATAGAAAACAATAGAGAATTAGTAATTTCAGCCTTATATAGATCCCATGACCTACATAATACTGAATTTCTAATGAACAACAAGGAATTAATAAGAATAAACAAAAAATATAAGAACGATATAATAGTCGGAGATTTTAATCTCGAATTATTTAGCCAAGAACCAATAGAACAAGATTTCCTTATAACACTCTTGGAAAATGGTTATTGCCCGGCAATTAACACAATAACTAGACCGTCAAATTGTGCAAATAACAAAGGATCATGCATAGATAATTTTTTCATAAAACTTAACAAAATAAATCATAAAGCAATAGTACTTGAGACTCCCTTCAACGACCATTATACAATATTTTTAAAATTAAAAGTGAACAGATTTGAAACTGCTAAAAATAAACAACATAGTTATGAAAAAATCGATTATTTAAAATTGAAAAATTGTGCAAATTCAACAAATTGGGACGTAACACAACAAAATACTGACCTATAAATAAATAATTTAATAGAAAAAATAAAAAATTATGTTAACCTAGCAAAATCTACTAGAAAAAAAAAACAGACCAAGAAATAGTTTGATAAGAAAAGGTATTATAATATCATGCAAAAAGAAAGAAAAATTATACAAAATATGAAAGAATGATATAAAAAATAATACAAAAAAATTAAATTATAAAAACTATGAAAAAATGCTGACTAAGATCATAAATAAAGCCAAATTGGAACATGATAAAAACTTAATAAAAAAAATCTTGATAACCAAAGAAATCTTTAGAAAATCATAAATAACAAAATTGGAAAAAAAATAACAAGCACAACGATATAGCCTACATAAAAACAAACGAAGGAAAATTTTCTGATCCAAAGGAAATAGCTGAAAAACTCAACAATTATTTCAGCTCCATAGGTAAACATTGATAAGATTAATTCTCTGGTACTTAACAAAATCGCTAATAATATTTCCAATCCATTAACTTCAATTTTTAACTTATGCATACCCTATTGAAAAATCTTACGTAAGATCTTATGCCAAAATCTGATCTGAAATTTTTTTATTTATAAAGGACTAAATACCGTGCAAAATGAGGATAAACTTGTTATTAAAGAATTTTTTTTCGATGGAACTTAGAATTTTTTCAGATGTGTAGCAAAATTTTTAAGTTCCACATCTGAAAAAATTCTAAGTCCCATCGAAAAAAAATTCTTTAATAACAAGTTTATCCTCATTTTGCACGGTATTTAGTCCTTTATAAATAAAAAAATTTCAGATCAGATTTTGGCATAAGATCTCACGTAAGATCTTACGTAAGATCTTAAGTAAGATTTTTCAATAGGGTAGAAAAGAAAACATGTCCAGAAGCGCTCAAAATAGCGGAAGTAGTACCAATACATAAAGCAAAAGAAAAATTTTTGCAAAATAATTATAAACCTATATCCCTAATATCAAACATAGCCAAAATTTTTGAAAAATTAATTCACAATAGATTGACTGACTTTGTTGATAAAAATAACCTTCTATCAAATAGACAATATGGTTTCAGAAAAAAACTTAGTATTGCATATGCAACTTAACTTTATAACCAACAAAATTTATAATGACCTAGATAAAAGTAAACCTATTGCAATTGCATTTCTAGATTTAGCCAAAGCCTTTGACACAGTTTAACCCTGTTGAAAAGACATCATAAAATCCTATAAAAAAATTGATACTTTTATCGGAACGCCGATAAAACGTTTATCGTAATATATCGGGTTATATTTCTTTAATCAGATTTTATAATGATTTCCTTATAAACGAGAATGGTAAACATTTTACTTAATATTTTATAAGCTTTTACTTATAAAGTAGGTATAAATTTCTACGAGGTAATCACGTTTATAGAATTTTATAAAGATTTACCTATACAAGTATTTATAAGGCATTTT
>JACCID010000452.1:0-63088 GCA_018906775.1 Sycophila sp. Sp_5
CGAATTCATTCTGCAACTTTTTCGTCCCATCGATTGTGTCTCTTTTCGATGTAGGACGCTATCATAGTCTTGATAGTCCTATTCGTCCTCTCCACCGGGTTAGCCTGAGGGTGATATACGGGAGTGTTTGTGTGGTATATATTCCGATCCTTGAAGTATTCGTCCACCATCTTGTTCTTGAATTCTGTCCCATTGTCGGACAAGAATACCTCAGGCACGCCAAATCGTAGGACAATTCTCTCATTAAATTCCTTTACGATTGTCTTGGCATTTGCCTTTCGGATCGAAATCACCTCTATCCATCTAGTGAATAGATCCTGGAATATTAAGATGTATTCAAAGCCCTTGGCCGTTCTTGGTAATGGTCCTGTGATATCACTGGCCACCACCTGCCAAGGTCTTTGGATCTCCCGTATTCCCATCAGTCCTGCTGGCAATCTCTGCTCCACTTTGCACTGTTGGCAAATGCCACACTTGCGAACATAGTCTCTAACTTGTTCGTAATATCTCGGCCAATAATAAAGTCGATCTACTCTATCGAAAGTCTTTTCTCGACTTAGGTGACCTGCTTCTGGTGCGTCATGGCATTCGCGTAATACCGCTTCTCTATTCTCTTCAGGAACGACAAGTTTCCAGGCATGTTCGTCATCGAACACCCCCTCCAGTTCCTCCTTGGGTTTGTAAAAATACAAGTTCCCTTGGAGAACCTTCCATTTGGGGTGTTCTCTTGGCTCTTTGGCCACCAAGGCCATCTGATCTTGATACCACTCATCTGTGGTAGTGTTGGACCATGGCACTGACCCTATTGAAGGTTCATCTTCTTCGAACATTCGAGATAGAGCATCTGGGACCACGTTTAATGTACCTTTTCTGTGTTCTATAGTAAGGTCGTGGCCCTGGAGTTCCAGCGCCCATCTCGCTAATTTGTTGGTCGGAATCTTCATAGTCTGTAGCCATTTCAAAGAGTTGTGGTCCGTCACTACCTTGAGCGGATACCCTCGATATACGGGCGGAATTTCTTTATTGCCCAACAACAGCTAGGCATTCCCGTTCCGTCACGGTATAATTCCGCTCCGCCGGTATAAGCGTCTCCTACTGGCAATTCTAGCACTCTTTCTACTCCATCGATTTCTTGGTAGTAAAACGGCTCCTATGCCAGTATCGCTTGCGTCTGTGTGGACGATGTATTGTCCGATCTTGTGCGGTCTTTGCAGAACCAGCGCTGACATTAGCAGGCACATTATCCTTTCAAAGGATGCCCTCTTGCTCTTCGCCCCAATCATACTTGGTGTCTTTCTTTAGGAGACGCGTCATTGGTTCCGCTATTTCAGCAAAGTTTTTTATGAACTTCAGGTACCATGACGCCATTCCCAGAAATCTCCTCAGTTGCTTAATATTCTTGGGAGCCGGATATTCTTTGATGGGTTCAATCTTAGCTGGGTCGGGTCGAACACCATCCCTATTGACCAGGACTCCCAAGTATCTCACCTCCGACCGACAGAAACGCTTTCTCTTTGTTGACTGGCACATCTACCGGCTTCCTTTAGCCGGTTAACACAATCTTTATGTGTCGGAGGTGTTCTCAAACGACTCTGAGGCGATGATGATGTCATCCAAATAGGCGAAGCAAACGGCTCTAAATCGTTGCGATTAGGCTATCTATAAACCTTTGAAAAGTTGCGCCCAGCATTGGACAAACCGAACGGCATCCTTCTCCACTGGAACAATCCCAAGCCGGGTACCGTGAAAGCCGTTATCGGTTTTTGCTCTCTCAGTCAGCGGTATTTGATGGTACGCTGAACTGAGGTCCAATGTCGTGATGAACTTTGCCCGCTTGATCTTCCGTAGTATATGGTCCATATATGGCTGTGGATATGCATCTTTATCCGCAAGTGCGTTTACTTTGCGGAAATCGATGCACATCCTTCTCTTGCCGTTCTCTTTCTTGACCATAACTATCGGACTGGACCAAGGACTGTTAGACGGCTCTATGACTTCTTGCGCTAGCATCTCTTTGACTTGCCTGTGCATCTCTTCTTCGATTTTTCGGCGAAACCGGGTAGTATTTCTGTTTTACCGGTTTCGCCGATTGACATCAATGTCATGCTCTATCAGGCTTGTCATTCCTAGTCGCCCTGGCATTTCATTGAGTATGTTGTCTACCATCTCATAGACTTGTCGTTTTTTCTCTTTCGACACATCCTCTAACCCAACTGAAGCTAGGGCTGAAATTCCGCCAGCAACTGCTGCGACTTCTAGCGCTACGTAGGTGTTGTCTTCTTTGAAGAACAGTCTGTCTAAATCCGGGTCCAAGACTGCATGGAACTCCCGGACGAAATTTACACCTACGTAGCAGTCCTCGTCTAATCCGGGCAATATTGCTACCAGGATGTCCTTGGTTATGCCTGCTACCGATAACGGTAGCAGGACATGTCCAATCAAGGGGCAGCGCCTTCCGTCTGCTAGCCGCACCTGTCCCGCTTTAGCTTTGGATAGACTCCGGCCGAGGCTGGTGGCAATTCGGAGCCCTATCGGTCCCATGACCGTGCACGACGCTCCAGGGTCATACAATGCCCTCATCCGATAGTTTTCTATTTCTATCGGAAGCCACCATCTTGTCTCGTCCTCGGCTTGGTAGTCTATTCCACCAACTCCTCCTTCAGAGATGTCCTCCCAGGTCCTTCGTCGGATTCTTCCTGGAAGGTTTCGGTTATCTTCGGATCTATTTCCGGCATTCTCGGCCGTTTCTCCTCTGAAGGAGTTCTCCCTTCCTCAACATGAGGGTGAGAGACACTCGCTGTTGAGCCGCAAGTCCTCTCTTCCTGGAAATCTCCGGCATCTGCCGAGGATTCCAGAAAAGGGCTATACTTCGGCTCACCCTGATCGAGAGCACCTAGGCTCGTCGCATCGGCGGTTGGTGGAGTCGTTTGGGACATGCGGGCGGAGAGGACTCCCTCTATCCGCCCTTGTTCTCGTTTCCCGAACATTTAGGACAAAACTTCATTATCCAGCCTGGTTGATAGCAGCCATTGCATTCTAGCCTTTTCGTAAGGTCTAGCCTTTTGCGATCCTTGGGGGAATTCTGAGAATCCTTATCTTTATTTTTGTTGGTATACTCTGCTTTCCCTTTCCCAGGCTGGTTATTATTTCTCTTGTCTCCATTTTTCGGCGTGGATTCTTTGTTGTTATTTTGCTTCAGGATTTCCTGAAGCATTTGGCCAATTTTGGTTAGCATATCTGCTTCCCGACCTGTCTGTTCGGCCGAGACAGCTGCTACCTTTGGCTCATTGTTCGTTGTTTCTTTAGCTGAAGGTGTCTTCTTTTTGTAAGCCATTTCTGGCAGCAGGGTTGACTCAGGAGCTGGAGGAGGTCGATACGTTCGCTCTCCTTCTTCTGTCAGCTCTGCTTCCACTGCCAGATCGAGTAAGACTTCGATCGAGGAACAATCGGATCTTTTTACTTGCCGTTGTAATCTTGGTAACATATTTTGGTACAGCAAGTCTATCTGCGCCGAAATCGATGGAACCGGTATCTGTTTCCGCATGATACCGATGAAGCAGGGTATGTACTCCCTCACTGCCTCATCTTCGCCCTGTGTTCTGGCATTTGCCTCCGCAATCAATTTCTGATGAAAACGTTGGTTGGTACCATACCAACGTTTCGCTGCTGAGACAAAATCGTTCCAGCTATGCCACTTGTTCTTCTCGTTTTGGTACCAAGTGGCTGCTGTTCCTGTTAGCAGCTCCGTCAGAGATGCAAGCATCTGCTCGTCTGACAAATTGGCCGTCGCCCGGTAATCCTCCACTCTGGTAAGGAACACTTCTATTGATTGGCTCCTTTCCCCGGAAAACCGGACTTGCCATTTCCTCACGATGTTTCCTATATCATGAGGAGAATGGCTCTGCCTACTATTTTGCCAGCTAGAGCAATTTGGGCAGCTTGCCCCCGTTTCATTTATGTTTGGCCTAGGCAGATGCCTAGGCCGCTCTTCGTCCACCTTTCTCTGATGATAGGTTGGACTGAAACGTCTTCTTGGGGGAGCTCTCCCTGTGACTAGTTCTGTCTTGCGGTTGGTCATCGTAATGGCACGTGAAGGTATCCTGAAAACCCACGTGCCTTCTCCGATCGTCCTCTTCTATCCTCGTACTCGAGGCTGGTTCTGTTCTCGATGTTACTAGATTTGACAAATCTTCCACCTTCTTGATTAGGTGAGCTAGCATGCCTGAAAACTCTCCAGGGATTTTAAACTTTTCCCCAGATACGGCCACTAACTCTACCCAGTTCTCTCGACTTGATTGCTAATCTTCTGTTTGATCTTCTTGCAACCTGCTGTTCGTCTCAGATCTGTTTTCTATGTTCCTGGACTCGTTGACAGAGGATTGCCTCAACCTGGCAATTGCCTCGTTCACTGCCTCGTCTGTTACCAAAGCTAGCAGCGCTTGCTGCTCCAGGTTGCCTTCTGTAGGCTCGTTCTTGTCTGGTGAGAGCGTCCTGTTGATCCACTGTTCTCTATGAGTAATACGGTACTCCAGTGAATCAACTCCTTCTTGAAGAACTGGCACGAAATCATCCTCTTCGTATTGGCCAAGCAGCCAAGTATATAACCTCGCTTGTCTTGCGAAGCTATTTCCTTCCTTACACAGTTATAGATCCTCTAACGTTGTCCGTAGGCAGTTGCCTAACATGCTAGCAATCATGTCTTCAACCGCCATTACTGTCTCAGACGTAGGTCCTTGTGTTGTCGTCATCTTGCTTGTATCTATCTTTCCCAAGCACGAGAGTAATTATATACAAGCTTGGGCACCCTGTCTTTAGTTAAAATTGTTAAAAAAAAATTTTATGTCAACGTCTTGTACAATTAAAATTTGAAATTCTTTACGGCTGTGGTACCTAACGCTGGTACCACCACACTTCGCTAATTGCAATTGCAATTAGCGCCTAACTCGCTTGTTAAAATTTTAAAACCTCCTGGACAAGAGTTTTCGTAAAAAACTATTACAGGCAAAATTCCTATACTCGCGAAAAATTCTGGTGGCCGCCGACCTTAATTTCGAATTTTAAAAATTTGAAATTTCGAATTTCCCGCGCTTCCTGAGTAGGAACGCGTACCTGTTCTATTTTCCGTGGCAAAATACAAAATTCACTTTTTGACGTAAAAAGGGAATTTTGTCAATCACGCCAAAAAAAATATAAATAAATAAATTTTCGACGCTCGACCTGTCACAAAAAAACCTATACTAAAATACAAATTAAATTTTCCCTACTCAGGCTACTTCTCCCTGTCCAGATAAATTTTAAAATTTTAAATTTAAATATAAAGAATTTCAAAGCACTACTCGTGCTTAGTCATACGTGCATACAACCACACAACACACATACACGACGCGCGACTTGGTGCTGGAGTTCCTCACGCGCTTAAGCCGCCAAGTAAATTCGGAGAAAGTTTGTTTTCTTTTTTTTTCTCCGCCTCGACCCGCGCTCGCAGCAGTTCCACAGCTTCCGATTAATCTAATCGCGAAAAAGAAAAAAAAAATTCCGGCCTAATTCCCCTACACACGCGTTGGGCGCCAATTGTAACGGGGCAGCCCCTGGTCCTCACCGACGTCCCTCGGTGCGGCTGTGTGCAGCAGCGTGCTGCACACGTGCGATGCCGTGCGCTACAAACGCCGGGAGAATTCGAACTCCCGGCTTTCTCGAGCTCAGCTGAGCTCGAGCGCGTGCTGAAAAGGGCTCGCGAAAATCGTCTGCGCCGGCTAGCTCCTGGTCGCAGTTCACGGGGAAAATGGACGTTGGCTAAGGAAAATTAATCTAAGTCGCGTATCAAATATACAGATATATTTCGCGTTCACTAGTTTGTACGACGGTACATAAACGCGATGTAAACAACCGCGGTCGCACAGGTCGAGGAAATTCGCGGTCGCGCGCGACGTTCGGGCCGATGCCCTCACTCCAACACACGTGCACACTCTAACGCGCACGCTGCGCCGCTCGCAAAATCGAGGAGATATCCTGGACACGTCTGTCCAGGATACGCGTACTCCTCTTACCTCGAATCATCGGCCGACCTCGCAAACTCTCTCTACCACTCGTTGCGCCGCTCCTCGTCTCGATCAGCTGCTGTCACTCCGTGGCCGTCTCTCGCGGCCGCCGTCTCTGCTGCGTTACGCTGCTCCTCTCCTCTCTGCTTCCTCTCCAAAAAACCTCCGAAGGACTCACTAATCGAGAAGATCGAAAAAGAAAAGCGCGCTCGCAAAAATCCGCACGTGTTCTCTCCTCGAGAACTACCCGCAACATGGCGGCTGCCGCGCAAGCCCGCGCGGAGCGCCACTCCTTCCTTCTCTCTCTATCTCGCGCGCCTCCTACCTACCTGTGCGTTTCTCGCTCGCACTCACTCGAGCTCGCTCTCCGCGAGCAGCTGACGAGCCGTGACAAGATGTAATATACCGCGAGTTTTTGGTTCATTTGTTATAACTTCGCTTTCTGTATGTACGCTTAATTCTATTACATCCGGTGTATTCTGTATAATAATTCTTATGTAATATAAGAATCCTAACACAATCCCCGCTGCTAATAAAGCTACCACGGCAATTATAGTTAAAATTCCCATTCCTGTCATCAAATTTTCTTTCCCTTTTAATAATTTTATAATTTTTTCGATCTCCCAGAAGTCTTTCTCTGTTTGTCCTTTATTTAATATATCTATTATTGCTTGTTTATTTTCCGTGATTGATTCTGTTAATGTTTCTATTCGTAAATCTTTTTTTGGTATAGTGGTCGTGAATTGTTCGTAATTCGGATGATCTTTTGCTATAATTCGATTATTTTCGTAAATTATAAATGAATTTCTTGGTAGTGTAAAAGTTCCTGTACCTTCGAGTATTATGTCTCGCTGATTGTTTAATGTTAGGTTGATTTTTCCTGCACTTGAGAATACCCATTTGTTATTCCATAAATTTTTTCGAAGGATGCTGGAATTCTCTCGTTTATACATTATTTTACAAAGTTCAAAATTCTCTCTCTCGGGATACACTAACAAATTAAATTCGCAACTTGAATCGTTTCGATACATAAACCATTCTTGGTCGCAGATTATTGTATATTCTATAATTCTACATTGACTAAGCTCTATTCGTTCCATATAATGATATCCTTTATTATTTAATAATAAGTAATGAGCAATTGGTTCGATATATAATTTATATCCGAATGGTTGAAATGACGGTAAAGATTCCATTTTATAGATGAAGGTGTGTTGTGCTCGTACTACTGGCAATACGATTTTTATTGTTACTTCCCTATTCACTACCCCGAATCTTATTTTTGATATTTTTATTATGTTTTTCATGTTTAATAACTCCTTATCAAATGGAAACTCATCGTCGCTTGTTTTTTCTATCGTTTCCCTCATCATGATCAAATCTTCCGAACTTAATAAGGTTTCATGACCTCTATTGTTTTTTAAGGCTTCTATAATTTGGTATATAGTTTTTCCTTTTTCAAGATGTTGTTCCAAGAATTTTCTTGTTTCTACTATGGTCCTGTTTAATGAGGTTATAGCAGAACTTGTCTTTTTATTCGATACCATTTGTTCGTCAATTATTTTGTTTAATAACTTCATCCATTCTTTCTCGTGTGTTTCTGTTTGTTTGCTAAGGGAGCTTTCAAAGGACATTTCCCTTGCAGAGGGCCTTATCACTATGTTTTCTTCTCGCGGTAATGAATTCGGTCGCATGTTTTCGATAGTTATTGTACCGTTTAAAAATTTTACTTCTCGATCTATTTGATGGAAGATATCGTATGTATCTTTAAATTTCTTTTCTGTTTCGATAAAGTGATCAATCACTGAGGGTCGTTCCTTTAAAACTTCTTTTTTTAGTTGTACTTCTGTTTCGATTTTCTTTATATGAAATTTTTCCCAAGCTGTATCCATATAGCATGTTATCTCCCATCGTCCTGATATAAAACGCACATCATATACATGTTCGAAGTTCATTCCGGGCTGTTGACTTTGTTGAATATTTAATGGATCGGCGTCTATTGTGATCTCCTCCGATGGATGTATTAATAGCAAGAATGCCAAGGAAAACAGGGTTTTTATATCCATTCTGTAAAATAAACAATATGTTGTTTGATGTCAATAATCCCAGAGTATCTCTTTTTTTTTTTTTTTTTATTTATTTATTTTTTTATTTTTTATTACGTAAGTATTTATTAAAGTTTATGCCAACTACAATATCGCTGAGTACTTAATTGTAACATATGATTAGCATCTTCCCACTCTAAACATGTGGCGTACGTTATTCCTTCCACATCATGGGCCGCTATTAATTCACAGTGTTTGCACTCTCTCCATGCTCTAAGCTTGGTTTTGCAATCGCCTGCTTCGCATACACCTACGTGACGTAGATAACTGAATCCGGCTTCTCCTCCTATGTTTAATTCGAAAAATTGCGCGAGTGTGTATGGGCACGGTCCCGGAAAATATTCGCATACCGATGTATATCCTATATTTTTATCGCATGTAACGTACCATTTGATTTCCACGGGGTACCAATATTTCTTTGTTCTTCTGTTGCGTCGTAAAAGAGACATCATTTTCTTGCTGTCCCCTAATGATGCAAACATATAGGGAAAATCTCTCTTGGCTTGATTCGCAACCTTTTCTATTTATTCATTTTCTTCTTCCGTTAGGTAGGGTAATTCATTCGGTCTACTCCGTCTTATCCCTTCCTGTGCTTTCCATATTTCTACTAACTGAAGAATGTATTGTATTCCCCATCTTTTAGCCATTGCGAGTAAGTGTTTCTTTTGTTTCTTGACATTCCTTCTCCTTTTGGCTCGGCTCATCTCAAGATTCATTGTTGAATCTCGTTCGTACCTAATGAATTCCACGGCAGCCCCAAAGCAGATCAGTTGTGCGAGAAACAGCATTTTTCTTTTGTGTTTCTAATGCAGACTGAAAATATTTTTGTACGCTATTTTATTTATTCGTGTTAATATGCTTATTTAATATATAATCCTACTGCACATATGATATTCGTAACCTATTTGCATGTACTATTTTATCTCTGTTATTTCGTGTTATTTTTACATTTCCTTTATCATTAATAATTTCCTTTATATTATAAGGGCCTTCATATTGATTTGCTAATTTATAAGGTTTCCCACCTTTTAATAACCACACCGAATCACCTACTTGAAAATCTTTATGATTTGAACTTTGATCGTAGTAAAATTTTGATCTCCATTTTGCATCTATTAAATTGTTGCGAGCAATGTTTTGTATGTCGAAGAGTTTTTTGCTTAATTGTCCTACGTAATCATCATAGGTTAATAATCGATCTTCATATGCTATCTCATATGACGGTAATCTTGCAATTTTCCCAAAAATCAATTCATACGGTGTAAAACGATGCCCTTCGTGTTGTGCTGTATTATAACTTAATACTGCTAATTCAATATATTCGTCCAATTCATTATCTTTATCAATAAACATCTTCATATATTCGCTTAAAGAATGATGCGATCGTTCTAAAGAGCCATTGGACTGAGGGTGATAAGCTGTGGTTCTTACTTGTATAATTTTAAATTTCTTTGCTACCTTTTTCATAAGACTCCTCATAAAATTCGAACTTTGGTCTGTCAAAATAGTCACGGGCGCCCCGAAATCACAAATAAATCGTTTTATAAAGGCGTCAGCCACTGCTTCAGCCGTTGCGTTTTGTATTGGTATTGCCATGCAGTATTTAGAGAAGTTACATTGTATAGTTAGAATATTATTATTCCCATTTTTAGATACAGGAAAAGGACCGACTATATCAAGACTCACTTTTTCCATAGGAGCCATTGGCGTATCCAAAATTACCATTTTCTGTTTGGTTTTTACTCGCACTAACTTTTTCATTTGGCATCTTCGAATATAATTTTGTATGTCTTTTTCATATTTTCCCAAAAGAAATTATATTTAATTCTTTTGTATGTTTTCGTTACCCCTTTATGTCCTCCGATTGCAAATCCGTGAAGTTCTTCTATAATTTTTGTTCGATCTTTTTCTGCTACATATTTTACATATCCGTGACATAATATGATTTTCGAGGATGCTCCTTTCATTATTTGCTTAATAGACTTTATTATTTCTTTCCATGAAATATTCTCGATAAATTCACTTACGGCCAGACTTATAGATTTAATGTTCTCTTTTTCCTTTACTTCCCTTAGTGTTTTGACTGATAATTTAATACCCTTAAGTACATCAGGCGTCGATTCTGGCTCTTTTCCTCGAATCACTAGTGCAAAATGTCGATTATGATTTTTATCGACTATTTTGACTTCTCCTTTGTCAACCCCTGTAAATTTTAGTAATTTTTTTGTTTGTTGTAATAATTTGGCCCCAGTATCGCATGGAGTTCCATCGGTGGTGATAAAATATGCATAATTATCTTTTCGCATAGTAAGTTGTTCGCGGCAGTCAATAAATTGTTTGTTAGTATTTTTAAGGAGTGTAAAATCATCATTCTGCTCTTTTTCGTACAAATTTTCCTCAATATTCGCAATTTCTTCGTGAATTACCTCTGTTTGCGGTAATTCGACAATGTCTTCTATTTGTTCATCTAGTTCGTTTTCTTCTATAATCGGTGGTAAATCATCTTTTTCTTTATTATTTTTACTATTATTCGGTTTCTTGGGTCGTGTAAAATTATATTTTGGCAAAGTCAATTTTCCAGCTTGATTGCTAGTTATTGCAAAAATATTTTCTTCTACGGGATTGCGTGATAGAGCATCCGCTGCAACGTTTGTTTTTCCACTTTTATAAACAATGTCATAGTCATATGCATCTAATTTAAAACGCCATCTGCTTACCTGTGATGAAGGATCATTAGAATTTTTAAACCACACTAAGGGTTTATGATCTGTTACTATTGTAAATTTTCTTCCGAGTAAATAGGGTCTAAATTGTGTAACTGAATAAACAATTGCAAGAGCTTCCCTCGAATAAGTGTCATATTTTTGCTCGGTACGAGACAGTACTCTTGAAACATATGAAATGGGACGATCCTTCCCTAACTCTCCTTGTGACAGTATTCCTCCAATAGCTGCCCCGCTTGCATCGCAGGTTACAATAAAAGGTTTTTCGAAATCAACAATTTTTAAAACAGGTTGACTGCATAATTTATCTTTTAAGATATTAAATGAATTCTGTGTCTCTTTATCCCATATAAAAGGTGTATCATTCTTTAATAAATTGCTTAAGGGTTTTGCAATTCCAGAAAAATTATGAATAAATCTGCGATAATAACCGGCTAGTCCCAAAAATTGACGAATATTTTTAACATTCTTCGGTTCAGGAAATTCTCGTACTGCTATCAATTTGTTAGGATCGGGTTTTACCCCTTCTTGGCTTAACACGTGACCCAAATACGTAACTTCGGTTTTTAAAAACTCGCATTTATCCGGCTGTAGTTTAAGGTTTGCTTCTCGCAATTTTTGTAAAAATTCTCTAAATTTTCTGTTGTGTTCTTCTATGGTTCTTGCAAATATTGCAGCATCGTCTACATAAATAAAGATTTCTTTGCGTTGCATGCCTTTAAAAGCTGTGTCGACCCCTCTCTGAAATGTAGCAGGACTATTCGACGAACCCATAGGCATCGTAACAAACTGGAAAAGTCCGAAAGGCGTGGAAAATGCTGTTTTATGTCGGTCTGCTGGATCCAATGGTACTTGAAAAAATCCTTGTGCTAAGTCAAAAACGGAAAAATATATTGAGTCCCCTATTTTGTCAATTATATCCATTATGTTAGGCATAGGATATTTATCTTTAATTGTTTTGTCATTTAATTGCCGAAAATCGACTACTAGACGATAACGTTTATTTCCCTTGCTGTCGGGTGTCTTTGCAACTAAAAGGCGGGTGAAACATAATTCGAGCATGATGGCTCTATAATATTATTATCAACTAATTCTTGCAATTGTCTTTCTAATTCATCCATTAATGCATGAGGGAATCTAAAAGGCTTCGTAAATACCGGTACTTCGTCGGTAGTAGGAATCCTATGCGCTATAATATTTGTTGTCCCCAATTTCTCACCTTTTAAATAAAAAACATCAGCATATTCTTCAATTAATTTTTCGATAGGTTCTCTTAATTCTTCTTCTATGTGTTGATATCTTAATTGTTTCTTTAACTCTTTCATTCTATCAGCTTCGAATGGTTCCTCTTTTATCGTCATTATCATGTTACTGGGTAAGTAATTTATTATTGATTCTTTTCCTCTGTCAAAAACTGTTGTGACTGGTGTCAAATCTTCAACCTCCTCTTTCCATTGTTCTTTATTATTCATTACCAAATAATTTTCTTCTACTTTAAAAATGTCGAGTTTTTCCCCTTCCTCCTTTTTGTGGTTATTAACATTAATAATTACCTGATTTTTATTAATTTCTTCAATGCACTTAATTTCATTTATTATCTCTTTTTCAATATTTTCTATTGATTTTTCAAATTCTTCTTCCTGTATATGGGACTTTAATAATTCCTTAGGGCCTTTATTTGTTGATTCTTCTTTTCTTCTTTTCCTTCTTGATTTATTAATTCTTAACATTCCATCAACGGGCTTATTCTATATCTCGTTACATTTTTCAGACTCAATTTTTATATCGTCACACATAATACTCAAAATTTTCTCTTCATTATATTCATCATTACAATTTCTTTTAAATAAATCTTCATTAAATTCCTGAGTCCCTTCAATCACTGCATACTGATTATGCTCGTCGTTACTACATGTTAATTCTTTAATTCTTTTATTTTTCTCTTCTTTACACTGTCCCTGGAATATATAAGTCCCTTTTTCCTCGGACCTTTCTTCTTTTACTTGTGCATCACCAACACACGTGTCTTTCCCTTGACACTTAATTTTCTTAATTGTTTCTTTGTCTTCGTTGCTTTTATTAACTTTTTCTTGTTTTCCATATTTAATTTCATTACAAATTTCTTCTTCCACATATATCTCTTTATTCTCTTCATCGATGCAATTCTTGCAAATTTCTTTTTCTTCATATATAACATCATTGTTTTCATTAATAATCTCTTCTTTATTCCTTGATAAGTCTTCTTCATAAGATACATATTTTTCATAATTTTCTTTCCAACGATATTTTCTCTCAAAATCCATAAAATAATTAATCAACATTTCTTCATTATTTTGACACAATTCCGTAAAAGGAATAATAAGTCCATTTAAATCCAAATAATTTTCTTTATAATTTATTTGTGCATTGTTTTGTTTAAAGAAATCAGTGCCCAATATCCCTGATTCATATATCGGAAAGTCATCATTTACGACATGAAAATCTATTTGTTTATTATAAAAATCAACTCTAATTTTACCCAAAGTATTTATAGATTATTTGGTTATCCCTTTTAATATTAATATTTCGGCTCTATCGATAGGTGTATATGGCGACACTTCGCTTTGCCTAATTATATTCACGGACGCTCCTGTGTCTAGCATAAAATTTAAAGGACGATTAAATGCTCCGATATCTAATTCTATTATGGGAGAACAATTGTTTGCGGTTAAGTTTATTTTCTCGACTCTTGTGAGGTGCCAACCTTCTCGACAGGTGGGCGCGTGGCCGCTGGGGTCTCCCTCTGCTCGCCGGTAAGAGGAAGATTGGGTCCGTTTCCCGAGTTTTGTACGTGACCGCGAGAGTCCCTTTGATACTGGAAACAGTCCCGTTGTATGTGTCCGGGCTTTCCACAGTAAAAACATTCGGTAAAGCTTCCTTTATTATTATTATTTTGTCGTGCATAATTATACAGGAACGGTCCCCCCATGTTCCTAATATCTTGACTATTTTGTCTTGTAGTCCCGGAAAAATTTCTATTATTCGGAAAATTACTCGCATAATTATTGTTATTTGAGAAATTATTATTGTTTAAACTATTATTGTTGTCGCTAATATTATTTCTATTGGGTAAAAAGGGTATTCTGCCTCGATTCTCGGAGTTCCAACCTCCGAAATTTTGCTGATTGGGCTGGTTAAAATTTCTATTTCTAGCAAAATTATCATAATTGGTGTTAGGTCGTGAATAATAATTAAACCGATCGTTGTAAGTATTTCGAGTTGTCCATGCATTTCGGCTTGTTCCAAACTGTGAGCGGGCTAGCATCAGACAGTTTGTCGCCACATGTCCGACTCTTTTACAATATGCGCATATTAATGTTTCCCCAATATTCTCCATTAAGTGTACATTTCGTATGTCTCGAGGTGTCCGTTCACGTGTCCCCCCTTGGTCTTCCGCTTCTAAAATACTGCACGCAAACTCTTTTTCTATTTCTAACGCTTGTTCCCTGGCTACTTTAAAATCCTCCTGCATTCCCATGCGTGCCCTGATTTCCCATTTTAAACCTCTTAAAAAGAATTTTAGACAATCATTTTTTAAACTTCTCTCAAATGTCTCTTTTTTATCCATGCGTTTCTCATAAGTAGCAGTTTTTAAAATTTCTTGTTCTATTTCGCGCAACCTTTTTAAATAGGAGATTACCGTTTCGTTATTTTTTTGCTTTATTTTTGCGAGTTCACCTGTCCAATCATGATAAGTTTTTCCCGACCCGAATATTTTTTTGAAATATTGAATTATTTCTTCTACGCTCGTAAAAATTTGCCCCCTTGCACAATTTAAAGCTTCGCCGTATAACCTCATTCGAATTAATTTCGCGAGTTCTGCTTCTAAGTTTTCGGGTAATATGGTTTTTGCTTCCATGCAACCATCTAAAAATTGTGATAAGGGTACATTCTGTCCATTATATCTTGGTATTAAATCTAATGCGTCTTATAAAGATAGACCTCTTACGTATGTGGTATTCATTATTTCTGGGTTTGTTTCAATTGCTGAATGATATAGGGTTCTATCGTCCGTTGGAGGTTTCTTCGAGTGATTATTATCTGTTTTTGTAGTCTCGTTTTGTGCGTCTATAATATGTTTGTTAGTGTAGGATATTACGTCTTGTTTTAATAAATCAACGAGTTTCTCTACGGGAAATCCGGTTCGTACTTGAGCCTCTAAAGCGGACGCGTGTTCTTTCTCCTCGAAATAAGTAGTTACGTGTTCTACCTTAATATCTCTGTGTAGTGATGTCTTAATTTCGTGGATCATTTTTAAGTGTTCCTCTTTTATTTCGGGTAATTTATTCAAGTGTTGCCACTGTTTTTGACCTGTCCCAATGGGAGTGCTAGTCGTCAGCCTAAGAGTCGGTGGTTTTAGAGTAATTTTTGTGTTTCTTTGTACTTGTTCGTGTGGATGACTTTCTTCAACTTTTTCCTCTGTTTCTTCTCCAAAGGATTCGTTAAAAGCGTTATTTTCCCTATATGGCCCCGCGAATACTTGAGTTACCTCTAGTTCAGAAAATTTTGATTTTATTGGTTCCCCAATTCCTTGTACCGCGAGAGATAAATTTATTTCTTTAGTTAATTTAGTTAATTCACGTACTTTATTGATTGCTAAGTCTTTATCTTCAGGTTTCTTATTATTTATAATGGTTGTTAATTTTGTCTCTTTTTCTCGGAATTGATTTAATAAAGATCTGCTTGAAGAGATTAGATCCCTCCGTTTATTTACGTTTTCATTCGGTTGTTCCGACATTCTTACTCATTTTTAAAGTTTTTCAAATTGAATTTATTTGTTTGTTGTGACTCATATTCTCTAGTTTCCCGGCCGATGCACCAGTTTTTAACTTATAGACCTTAATACCTGTTACGTCCAGGATAAGGAATATAGGCTAAATTTATTCGGAAAAATAAATTAATATGGTTCACACAGTTTCCAAGATTATAAATTTTAATGATTGAAAACTTCAAGTGGAATTACAATGATTATACAATTTTCGAACGCAAAATGCAATGTTCTAAAGCTAGTTCTTTCTAAAATTAATTCATGTACCTCGCAATAAATGAGATGCGTAGATTCTTGGATACAATGGGTTGGGTCGGCCGGTTACGGCAGGTCGCGGCGGGTCCCGCTGTCCCTCGTTACTCCGAGCCGCCTAGCCCGGTGTTGGAGTCTCTGCTGCTATCCTCGTCCCTGGGGGGAGAGAGGGAGAGAGAGAGAGAGAAAGAAAGAGAGAGAGAGAGGGGGGGGAGGGAGAGGGAGGGAGGGAGGGAGGGAGGGAGGGGAGGGAGGGAGAGGGAGGGAGGGAGGGAGGGAGGGAGAGAGAGAGAGAGAGAGAATCTAAGAATTGTCGAACACCCTTTCAAAAAGAAGTTTCAATAGATTCAGAGTTAGATACCAGAGAAGCAGAAAATAATGATGGAGTACATGATATATCAAATGTTGAAGATTCTCAGCTACCTGAGGAAATAATTCCAAACAGAAGTAAGACAGTATTTTAAAAATATATTTTTAGCACTTTCAAACAAAATAAAATTTTCTGAATATTTTCCACGAAAAATAAACCTTTTTGACGATTTTTTAAGGGGGACTTATACCTACAAATATTTGTATAAATTGTGACGCGATGTACTATCGGGTACCTGCGCGCCGTCGCGAGCCTTCGCGGCGCGAGGGAGAGTTAGGCCGTGGCGCGCGGGAGCGGCGGCCATTTTGGGAACTCAGGAGATTCTCTCGAGCCGTCAGCGACGACGGACGTGCGCGCGTGTAGGATACCCCGGTGACCGAACGATCGAGGCGAGGAAGCGAGCGAACGACCGAGGTGAACGAGGAAGTAGCCAAGGACGAGCCAAGGCTGCATCTGTTGTAAGTACCGCCCGTCATTATTAGCGAGTGCGGGCGTGTACCGGCGAGGAGTCGAGGAGCGCCTCGACTCCCTGGTGTCGAACATCATTCAGCGGACGCGGGGAACATATCCACGGTTTATCGCCTTTCTCTCTCTCCATAGCTCGCGGTCGCGAACTCTCGTGCGGTGGGAGTCGCGGCTCTCGTATACGAGCCGCCGCGCGGTACGACGTCGGCACCTCGAGCACGAGCTCGAGGTCGGATTCGTAATACATCGCGCGGAACGGGTAAGCGACCGATCGGCCGGTGGATTCTCGGCGCGGCTGTGAATTCGTAGGAGCGCGCGCGCTTGCGTTCGCGCGCGGCTTCGCTCGGCAACACTCGGGCGTGTTCGGAGCAGTCGGCTTGCACGCCCGACAGCTACTAACCTTTCGTAACGCGTCTATTGTAATTTCTTTTACGGAGGCAATAAAGGCCTCCGACTTGCAATTTTACTTGACCGCGTTATTCTTTCGAGTAGTCTGCGGGACTACTCGACAAACCCTCCTCGTCCTTAAATCTCCCGGATACCGCCACTCTATCGTAGAGCTGAGCGGCCGGCATCAGCTGTCGTCAAGGAGGACAACAGACACGCAAACGCGAGGAGCGCGTTCGCGCAACAGCACGCGAGTACAAGAAGTGAGAGTACAGGCGTACTCTCATGTTGTATACGGGCAGCGGCGACGTGTATCCCGTCGGGAGGTAAGGACCTCGCGGGGCACTCATGCGTGCCCCATTGCACTCATCTCGCTGAGACAGGTCTCCTCCGCGAGGTGAAATCAGAGCAAACAACCCCGTTACAACTGGCGCCCAACAGCGTGTGCAGCGGAGGACAGGACCGCGAAGCGACAAAATTTAGTTTTGCTTAGCGAAAAATTTTGAATTTGCAGATCGGGTTACCGACCGGATCGGTAATCTAGAAGCAGAAGAAGCTGCGCGAATCGGTAACTAGGTGGCGGCGATTTTTTTTTTCACAGGGAGTGAAAAAGCCGCGAAATTCAAATTTGAATTAAATACTAGAGTTCGCGTGCATTCGTGAAGAGGGATAAGAATAGAATTTTCTTTGAGAAATCGAAGGGGGAAAAATCAGGGGATTTTTCCATTAACAGATTTAGGTGGAGAGAGAGAATCTCGCGTGGCGGCGAACGTTTCTTCAGGCGGAAGAAACGTGCGAAAAGGCGATTTCTTTGGTTTTTGCAAGCGGTTTGCGCGGAAAACGAATTTTTCGATTTTTTTTTGTATTCGTGTTCGGAGAATCTATTCGATCAGACAGTCGCAGCCGTGCCCTGCTCCTGTTCAGAGACTTTACGATATTGGAACTCACGGAGAGTTCCAAATTCTGATTAAATAAGCGAACGGTCGAAGCCGTGCCCTGCTTCCATTCAAAAAGCTTTAAATCACTGAACACACGGGGTGTTTAGAAATCATTCAACAGCATACAGTCGCAGCCGTGATCTGCTTCTGTATCGGGCAGCTGTTGAGTGAAAACTCGGAATATCAACAAACCAAAAGCAAAAGCAAAACAATAATTCGCGCTTTCGACAGGGAACCTCTCGTGTTGGCTAGCTAGCAAACACATGTAATTTACAACCAATTGTAACTTACTAACATCAGAAACACGTCTGGGAGAAAAATCTGGTGATAATTTTTTCCATTCAAATTGAACTCGAAAATCGAAGGTTTTCGAGGTAAATTCGTTTTCTCGTTGAATTTGCCAGCGAGAATTTCAAGTAGAGTCGCGTTAAATAAATAGAGGTTTTTTTACGCATTTCAAACGCGACTGTGCTACAAACTGTAGGCAGTCGTAAAGAAATTCTCTAAGACGTGTTTCAGAGAGAATCTCACACTACACGTTAGGAGTAGTTGCGCCGCCAACCGAAAGGGCCGTCCCATAAATTTTTCCGTGTTTTTGGGTTAGAGGGCAGGCCTGTACTCAATCAGGCGAAGATGGAGTATAAGGCAGAACCAACCGAAAAGGACGTATAGCAGTGGCTGCTGGCGATCCCGGTCGAGGAACGGGAAGAGACAATCCAGCAACTCGGACTAAGAACAGACGGTGACTGCTTCGAACAGCGTCACCGTCTGTACAATTGGCTGCAGGGCAATTACACCGCAGCCGATTTCCAGGCGTGTAACTCCTCAAACGAGGAGGAGTTATGCACAGTCCGTGAAACGTTGAGGAAGTCCTTCATCGAAGAGATTTGCATGGACAGGACATCCACCACCATACAGGACGAGAATTATGAAAAGGGTCGACCGCGCCCTCTCTCAATTTATCAGAACAGCATCATTTGTCACTCTGAAGGCGACAAAGGAAGTGGCAACGTAGAGCCAAGTCGCACACCGCCATCAAGGTCAGAAAATGAAAAGGACCGAGATAGCAGGACCGATGACGACAGTCAGTCGTCACAGGGTCAATCGCCGAGTTTGGAATCTCGGTTACGAGATCTCCAACAAATTGTTCGGGCAATCGAACGAAAATACGACAGCTTGTTGAACACAAGTGTCAACCAGGCGAGGGCATTGACGGCTCTCACGATGAGAGTCGATCAGCTGGCTGACGAAAGAGACCAGCAACGGCCGCCGATGTCAAGTACAAGAATCGACGGCCGACAGATCGATACGCGAACGGAGCGGATAAATCCGTCGCAATCGACACCGCGCGTTGGATTCCAGGAGACGTACACGATAGACGAGCCTGGAATCAACGAAACACTGAATGGTGCGAACACCATTCAGAACGCACAACGGTGAATCCCGCCACGTGAAATCAGATCGTGGAAAGATTTCACGAACGGAAGGACGAGAGAACACATCAGTCCTTCCACAAGTGAATTAAATCACAGGCAGAGGTCACGAGGACCCCAGCCGAATAGTTAGCCGATGGAACGTCACGTTCTCGGCTAAACATGGAGAAGACGTAGAGGCTTTCCTTAAGAGTTTTGAGGACAATGCCCGAGCGTCTAAACTCAACGAGAGCGACATGCTGGCGTCGCTCCCGTGCGTACTCAGAGATGTGGCAAGTATGTGGTACCGGAACTACAGCCGCGATTGGAGAACATGGGCAGATTTCTGTCAAGCCACTCGGCGCAGATGGGGCTGCGCCCACGATAGGCAAGAGCGCCTAAGAGACGACATCAGGAGTCGTTACCAACCAACCGGGGAATCGAGCAGCCATTACATAACATGCATGGAGAGCATGTTATGTGAGATATCCCCGAGGATGACTAGGCTACAAGAGCTCGAGAAGATTTATATGAATCTTCTCCCAGAAATCAAAAGGATTATCAGCATAGAGATCTGCAACACGCCAGACGAGCTAGCGGATCAATGCTTCAAAGTTGAATATATCCTGGATAGGGAAACGGGCGATAGGACGCCAATTCACCCATCCAAAGCGGTAATGCCAGAAACGGTGTACAGACCGCAGAGCGAGAAGACAGGGACATCTTCTCATGTAAAAGTAGCGGCAATGGCAGCTACATCACCGGACACAAAGGAGAAGCCCGATGCTCCTATAGCCAGGATAGGTCAGCAAGACATAGCCGACCTATTAAGAAAGCTTAGCGGAGAGCTAGTGAAAGCTTTCCGCGAAAACAACAAGCAAAGGCAGGGAGGGGGAAACAAGGGTGCTTCCTCCTCGGCGAACAAAAATGGCCGTTCCGGAAAAGGCAGCACCAAGAAAAACAGTGGCAGCGAGAAGGAAGGCCAGAAAAAGGGGCAAACGAAAGAACCGATTCGTTGCTTCGGATGCAATAAGGAAGGCGTAATCCGAGCGAAGTGCCCTAATTGCTCGCCGGAAAACGGGCAACAGGGGAAGTAGGGCACTCAACTACTTCTCCAAACGCCAACGAAGCTAGTCAGGAAGCTTCGGGAACGACCTCCCAGGGCGTTAGCGGAACAGCACTACCGGACGTCCCTGCGGAGGAAAGCCTGGAAACCAGATGGTGGTTACAGGTGGAAGTGGAAGGGTTCCACTTCCGCGCGCTGTACGACACAGGCGCATCGGTCACAGTGATGGGACCGATCGGCCTGCAGTTGATAACTGCATGCGGCCGAACACTTATGCCAAGCGAGCACGCAGGTGCTAAGCTCGCTGACGGTAGCACGAGCCCAATTGTGGGCTGTGCTTACCTTCCCTTCAGAATAAGCAGGGATATGAAAGTTTCGATTATCCCCGCACTAGATGCGGACTGTTACTTGGGCACGAATTTCATGCGGGAATTCGGCTCAGTACACTATCCGCGATCAAATCAGCTGACGTTGGTGGACGACAACGTCAACGTGGATCTCCAAAATCCTGTTAAAGAAATTAACATGATCCAGATCGCTGCAGTAGGCTTAGGCCATGTAACCAAGGAGCAACGAGCACAAGTCGAGACACTTGTGCACGAAATGGTCGGCACGGAGCCGACCACACTTGGGTGCACCACGTGGGTGACCCATACAATTCATGTGGGAGATACTCGCCCCATCAAACAGCGATATTACCCATATTCACCGGTAATAGAAGCTGAAATGCACGCGCAGGTCCGTAAGTTACTGGACGCTGGCGTCATTGAACCATCCACGAGCCCATGGTCAAGCCCGATCGTGATGGTCAAGAAATCCGGTGAAGGATACCGGATGTGTATTGACTATCAAAGAGTCAACTTTGCCGCTCTGAGCAAAGTTCTGCACGACGTTAGACGTCAGCAACGCGTACCATCAAGTACCCCTGGACGAGGCGTCCAGAGAGATAACGGCCTTCTCTGTACCTGGAATGGGCCACTTTCAGTACAAGAGAATGCCATTCGGCCTGGAAGACGCAGGAGCATCTTTCCAGCGCCTAATCGACATGGTGATCACTCCAGATTGCAAAGACTTCGCATTCGCATACCTGGATGACGTCGTCATAATGTCGAAAACGTTCGAGGAGCACCTCGAACACCTTCGTAAGATCTTAGGGCGACTACGAGAGGCGGGCCTAACGATCAACCGGTAGAAAAGTCACTTCTGCCAATGCGAGGTAAAATACCTGGGAGTAGTGCTGAACCAAGACGGGTTCCGCCCTGACCCAGAGAAGATAAGGCCGGTACTGGAGTACCCGCCGCCTAAGAACGTAAAGCAGCTAAGGCGCTTCTTAGGCATGGCATCGTGGTACAGGAGTTTCCTGAACAACCTGGCCACGATCGCCGAACCACTTACGCGACTAACAAAGAAGGAGCGTAAGTTTGAGTGGACTGAAGTACAACACTCCGCATTCGAGCGGATAAAGGCTCTCATAGCCTCCGCACCAGTCTTGCAACGCCCAGACTTCAACAATGAGTTTGTTGTGCAAACAGATGCAAGTGACTCGGGAATCGGAGCAGTTCTACTTCAGTTTGAAGACGGCAAGGAGCGAGCACTGGAGTTCGCCAGCCGCGTCCTCTCACCTGCCGAGAGAAACTACAGCGTGACAGAACGTGAGTCTCTCGCTGTAGTATGGGCGATAAAGAAGTTTCGCCTATACATCGAAGGCTACGCATTCCGCGTAGTCACGGACCACAGCTGTCTGCGTTGGCTGCGCACACTGAGTGGTCCGACAGGGCGATTAGCACGGTGGGCCTTGGAGCTGCAAGGCCACCAATTCACAGTTGAGCACAGAAAAGGCGCGCTCAACAATGTCCCAGACGCCCTTTCTCGAATGTACGAGGAGGAGGGCGAGGAGACACCAGTGGCAGGTGTCTCGTGGACCGAAAATTCCCAGGACGAGTGGTACCTCCAACAGCTTAAGAAAGCCAAAGAGGAACCACTTACCGATCCGAAGATGAAGTGGGTCGGGGGTAGACTGTTTTATTACATCCCCGACCAACGTATGCAAGGAATCCTGGGGGAGGACGACGAGGGTTGGAAGCTCGTTGTTCTTCTAGAAAAACAAGGGGATATCATGAAAGAGTGTCATGATAGCCCCACAGCAGGACATTTGGGGCGAGAGAAGACTCTCGCACGGGTTGCCCGTCAATATTATTGGCCACGTATGGATGCGTGCATTGCCAATTACGTGCGGCAATGCCAGACTTGCCAGCAGATAAAGGCTAAGCAAAGGCCTCCGACGGGACTCATGGGCCGCAGGGTCATCGAACGACCCTGGCAATATGTCGCAGGCGACATTATGGGCCCGCTACCCAAGACGAGTAAAGGGTACGAAAACATCCTAGATTTTCAGGATTTATTCACACGGTGGGTGGAAGTGATTCCACTTTGCCGCGCCACAGGCAAAGCCATACTGGCGGAATTTACAGAACGCATCTGTCTCCGGTTTGGAACACCCGAAGTCTTCCTCTCCGACAACGGGACAGAGTTCAAAAACCGATACGTCACGAAACGACGCCCCCGTACCATCCGCAGGCTAACCCTGTCGAAAGGGTTAACCGAACGATGAAGCAGATGATCGTGGCTTTCATCCAAGATAACCATGATCACTGGGACGAGCATCTTACAGAGCTCGTCCACGCGTTCAACAACTCCAAGAGTAGTGCCACAGGAATGACACCGGCATTCCTCGTCTACGGCAGGCATCCGAAGCCCTTAGACTCGGAGTATACCAGGCAGATGCTTGATATACTAAAACAAAATGAAGAGGAGGCTCGAGAAGAATGGGCTCTCCGAATGAGGAATCTCTCCGAAGTCCACGACATGGCAGCGGAGAATTCCGACAGGGAACGAGATCGGCAGGCGCGTTATTATAACGCGGGCCGACGTGAAGCGAGCTTCAAAGTCGGAGATCTCGTATGGAAAAGGAATAAAGTCCTTTCCAACGCAGCAAAACGAGTAGCTGGGAAGCTAGCACCGAAGTTTGCCGGACCGTACGATGTTACGGAAATCTTGGGCAGCAACACTTACGCGTTGCGTGACCAAAGTGGACGGACGGTGGGTCCGATCCACTCAGAACAGATGAAACCATACATTCCCGGCGCAGACGTTCCTGCTGAAAAAAAGGACGTCGAGACCAGCGCCCGACCTCTGGGGAAAGGCGGGAGTCGTGTGGATGCGCCCACGACTCCATCAGCAGAGGCTAATGAGAAGAAGAGCGGTGCCAGCGGGCAAGCGTCCCAGGCTGGGAGCGCTCAGCCTGAGGAAAAACCTGTAGAGCGTAAACGCGGACGCCCGCGTAAAGCCTCCTACGCCGTCACGCAAGTGAGAAACGCGACGGGAAAGCGAGGACCGGGTCGTCCACCCGGTTCTAAGAATAAGTCCAGCGCGGCCAAAACGTAAGACGCGAGGAAAACACGGTTGACAGGAAAGAACCGACTCTGAGACCGACCATTCCTCAAAATCTTTCTTTCTCTTTCTGTCCCTTTCCTAGATGGACCCGTACGAGATGGAGGAGGGGATTGCACGTCTCCTCAGCGAGGACGCTGAGGAGCAATCGAAGGCGTTCTTGACCAGGGGCACCCTGGAGGGGACCCCTAAGGCGGCGGAGGCGATTGGGGAAGGGCCCCAATCCCCGTTGAGCCGGTCAGAACCAGAGGCGAGCGACCAGGAGGTCTCCCGCAAGACGGAGGCGTGCGGCGAAGCCGCCTCCCTTCCAGCAGGAGACCAGGAGGCCCCCTGCGCAATAGCGAGCGGCAGCAATGCCGCCCGCGAGAACGCCGAAGCGAGTGGCCAGGAGGCCACCCGCTCCCTACGGCGACCCCACGTCCCCGAGCCAGGGGTCGGGGCCTCGACGATGGCGAGCATCGCCGAGGAAGGGGACGGAGAGGAGCTCCGTTCCCAATCAGCCCAGCAAGGAGGCGCCGAGGACGGCGCCCCCCTTCAACATCCAGCCTTTCTGCCGCAGAAAGGCTGGAGGAGGTGGAGGACTGGATCCGCTCCTCCACCGCCGACTATAGGTGGGCCGTCGGACAGCTGGAGGAGGCCCACCGGGCGCTCCTGCGCTGTACGGAGGGGTCTGAGGTCGCAAAGGAGAAGCGGCGCCGGGAGCTCTTCGAGCAGTACCCGGGCCGTTTCTTCTGTTCGGTATGCGCGGAGCCAGGCGTGCTCCACGCCATTCAATGTCCGAAGAAGGCCCAGCACGAATGGTATCTCAGCAAGAGGAGGGTACCAGTAGGTTGCCCGTGCTGGACCCTTCTTCACCCCCCCTTTTTGTAAATTGAGGGCCAAATAAAGGCCTCGCGCCATTAATTTTCATCATAACGAGGTAGTTCGTGTTGGACTTATTTACCTCCCCTCATCTTTTAATCCCTAACCTGTAGAGGATTGGCTCGCGGAGAGTAACAGAGGCTGTAAAGTCGTAGCTTAACGGCGTCTGGGAGGAGGGTGTGACGCGATGTACTATCGGGTACCTGCGCGTGTCGCGAGTCTTCGCGGCGCGAGGGAGAGTTAGGCCGTGGCGCGCGGGAGCGGCGGCCATTTTGGGAACTCAGGAGATTCTCTCGAGCCGTCAGCGACGACGGACGTGCGCGCGTGTAGGATACCCCGGTGAGCGAACGATCGAGGCGAGGAAGCGAGCGAACGAGCGAGGTGAACGAGGAAGCAGCCAAGGACGAGCCAAGACTGCATCTGTTGTAAGTACCGCCCGTCATTATTAGCGAGTGCGGGCGTGTACCGGCGAGGAGTCGAGGAGCGCCTCGACTCCCTGGTGTCGAACATCGTTCAGCGGACGCGGAGAACGTATCCCCGGTTTATCGCCTTTCTCTCCTTCCATAGCTCGCGGTCGCGGACTCTCGTGCGGTGGGAGTTGCGGCTCTCGTATACGAGCCGCCGCGCGGTAAGTCGTCGGCACCTCGAGCACGAGCTCGAGGTCGGGTTCGTAATACATCGCGCGGAACGGGTAAGCGACCGATCGGCCGGTGGATTCTCGGCGCGGCTGTGAATTCGTAGGAGCGCGCGCGCTTGCGTTCGCGCGCGGCTTTGCTCGGCAACACTCGGGCGAGTTCAGAGCAGTCGGCTTGCACGCCCGACAGCTACTAACCTTTCGTAACGCGTCTATTGTAATTTCTTTTACGGAGGCAATAAAGGCCTCCGACTTGCAATTTTACTTGACCGCGTTATTCTTTCGAGTAGTCTGCGGGACTACTCGACAAACCCTCCTCGTCCTTAAATCTCCCGGATACCGCACTCTATCGTAGAGCTGAGCGGCCGGCATCAGCTGTCGTCAAGGAGGACAACAGACACGCGAACGCGAGGAGGCGCGTTCGCGCAACAGCACGCGAGTACAAGAAGTGAGAGTACAGGCGTACTCTCATGTTGTATACGGGCCGCGGCGACGTGTATTCGCCGTCGGGTGCTCGCGTGCACCCCGAGGTAAGGACCTCGCGGGGCACTCGTGCGTGCCCCATTGCACTCATCTCGCGGACACAGGTCTCCTCGAGATCAGAGCAAACAACCCCGTTACAAAATATCTTAAAACCTACAAAAACTACGTAACTACTTGAATTTGATGAAATTTAAGCGGTTTAAGGACTATATATTTAGAAAAATGTTTTTCATTCAAAATATTAAAATTGACAAAAATCATAAAATCACAGTTTATTTTATAGCAAATGTGTAGCATTTTTATAATATTAAATTTAAAGTTATATTTTATCTTTTTATAGTAACAATATATATTTTTTTATTTATGACAATGTTGTGAAAAGAAAATATTAGGTATAACCATATACCCGGTTTATATTCTCAATTATCATAAACAATGTAGTAACATTTCTTTGTGCCAGATAAGCCGCAAATATAATTCTTTATATATGCACATATACATTGGCAATTGTGCCCTACTGAAAAAACTCACATGAGAATGATGTGATTCTCATATAATTTTCAGATAGTTCTCACGTAATTCTCACGCGAGAATCAGGTGAGAATCATGTGAGAATCATAAAGGATTTTGCTGTGAGAATCACATGAGAATCATGTTAGTATCACATGATAAAATCACGTGATAATCACGTGAGTTTAAAAAAAATTAATAAATAAAACTTTGTTTATAATTATTTATAGTTTATCATTCTTTTGACTGCAGCACGTTTCATGATATAAAGGACAAAAATTATTTCAATTATATTTATCATTAAATAAAGTTCTTATTTTATTAGTAGTCATACAAAAATACAGAAATGTATAAGACACATTATTACAATTATTTAAAATAAATTCTTCAATACTTTTTGTCGGTAAACTTAACAAACATTTTTCAGAAATAGAATTCTGCATGAGTTTTAAACTGCGAAGTTTGTTTTTCAAAAACTTACAACTACTAAACTAAACTCTACAATATTGTTGCAGTGAACTGCTAAACCTTTAATCCTGCAGGTGACACATTTAATGCTGTGACTTCAATTGTAGATTGGAACACTATTTTCCAACTACAGTTAACGGGCTTTTACTTCATTTTTCAGCAAAGCAAGAAATACTTATTTTGAAGCGTACATCGGTGCACGGAGATCACGAATCTTAAAACCAATAGTCCGATTCATGGTCCGCATTACTTTTCCAATTTTTGACTCATGATTTGCGTACTTAGTTTTACAATAATCTAAAAACAAATCTGAAATAAAAATAAATGCAAATTTATTATATTTAATATTTTATTTAATTAGTGTTGTTTATTTTAATTGTATTTAGCCATAATTATTACCTTTTATTAAATTGTAAGCTGTTGGAGGAATTACTTTACAAGGACTCCTATTTGCTAATGAGACATGAGTTTTTTTTGGATTTATACAATAATTGACTAGGTTTCTCTTGCCGCAAATTATTTGAGAAAGCTCTCTAACGAAAAGATCATCAGATCTACTTTTTAAAAAGTACCAGAAATCTTGCTGAATTGCTAAACCTTCTCTTAAGTACACTAACTTTTTGGGATTACCATCGATAATCTGAAAACAAATATAAAATATTTATTTAAGACAAATTTTATAAATATCTTCTAATACATTAAGAATATTGTATATAATAATTTAGTTTCTCGAATACGTCATATCTTTTTTTTTCATTTGGATCAACTTTAAAACCCTGTGGAGTCATGTGTATTGAGTTTAAAACATCGTTACCCTCAAGAACATCTAATAATATAAATAATAAATAAATATAATTTAAATAACAAATAATCTACAGAAAATTATATAATTAAAAATAAAATAACACAAGTCTCAAACTTTACCTTCTGATGGGGAAAATTCTTCAATAGCATTTAAATCATCATTCAAATTTTCAATATCCTGTAATATACTTTGTGACGCGGGGTACTGCGGGGTACCCTTGCGTCGTCGCGAGCTGGCGCGAGCGCGGCGGAGGTTAGGCTAAGCCGGCGCGCGGGGGACAGATTGCAAGTTGGAGAATCTCAGGGGATTCTCTCGAGCCGTCGAGGACGACGGACGCGTGTACGCGCGTGATCAGGGTGCGACCCGGAGAGCGACTAGAAATCCCGAGGAGGCGAGCGTCGAGAGGCGAGCGAGCGTTCGAGGTAGCAGCCAAGGACGAGCCGAAGCTGCTACAATTGTAAGTACCGCCCGACTTTTGTAGCGAGTGCGGGCGCGTACCGGCGAAGAGTCGAGGAGCGCCTCGACTCTCGAGCGGAAACCTTAGTTCGTCGAACGCGGGGAACGTTTCCCTCGTTCTTTCTCCCTCTCCGTAACTCGTGATTGCGGACTCTCGTGCGGCGGGAGTCGCAGCTCTCGTAGACGAGCCGCCGCGTAATTCGACATTGAGACCTCGAGCACGGGCTCGAGGCCGAATTTGTTGTACATCGCGTGGAACGCGAGAGGAGGCGAGAGGAGGCAAGCGGCCTGCTCTCAGACGCAAACGTTTGTTTACGTGGAGCAAAGTCGTTGCTCCGCGTAAACAACACCGATCGCAGACCGCGCGATCGGCCGGCAAATTCTCGGTGCGGCCGAGAATTCGTAGGAGCGCGCGCGTTAGCGATCACGCGCGGCTCCGCTCGGCTACACTCGGGCGCGTTCGGAGCATTCGGCTCGCGCCCCCGACATCTACTAACTTCTCCGGGACGCGGACATTTGTAATTTCTTTTACGGAGGCAATAAAGGCCTTCGACTTGCTTTTTACTTGTTCGCGTCATTCTCTCGAGTAGTCCGTGGGACTACTCGACAAACCTTCCTCATCCCTAACCTCCCGGATACCGCCACTCTGCCGTAGAGCTGAGCGGCCGGCATCAGCTGTCCAAGGGACGGACAGTACGCGAGCGCGAGGGACGCGCTCGCATCTAGCACGCGAGTACGAAAAGCGGAAGTACAAGCGTACTCTCACGTTGTAGACGAGCCGCGGCGACGTGTGTTCGCTGTCGGGTGCTCGCGCGCACCCCGAGATAAGGACCTCGAGGGGCACTCGCACGTGTCCCATTGCACCCATCTTGCGGAGGAAGGTCTCCTCCGCGAGATAATAGGTCAAAAGGCAACCCCGGTACAACTGGCGCCCAACCACGTGTGCATTGGAGGTCAGGACTGCAACGCATCATCCTTTGAATTTTGTTTACCTCTCGTTCACGAGAGAAGATTTTGAATCTAGAAGCAAGAGAAGCTTCGGGAATCGGCCGCTAGGTGGCGACGGACTTTTTCACAGGGAGTTCGAATTAAATTCTAGGGTTCGCGTGCGTTCGTGAATAGGGAGAAAAATAGAATTTTCTTTTGAGAAATCGGAGAGGGAAAAATCAGGGGATTTTTCCATTAGTAGATTTAGGTGGTGAGAGAGAATCTCGCGTGGCGGCGAACGTTCCTTCAGGCGGAAGGAACGTACGAAAAGGCGAGTTCTTCTGTTTTTGCAAGCGGGTTTGCGAGGAAAATAAATTTTTTCGATTTTCATTCGTGTTCGGAGAATTAATTCGAGCAGACAGTGGCAGCTCCAACCTGCTCCTGTCAAAAATTTCTTTTTCATCTCTTTTTGAAATTTCTGGAGTAGAGTTCGTAAAGTGAACAGTCGCAGCCGTGCCCTGCTCCTGTTCAGAGACTTTACGACATTGGAACTCACGAAGAGTTCCAAATTCTGATTAAATAAGAGAACGGTCGCAGCCGTGCCCTGCTTCCATTCAAGAAGCTTTTAATCACTGAACATACGGGGTGTTCAGAAATCATTCAACAGCATACAGTCGCAGCCGTGACCTGCTTCTGTATCGGGCAGCTGTTGAGTGAAAACTTGGAATTTCAAAAATCCAGAAGCAAAAACAAGACAAGAATTCGCACTTTCGACTGGGAACCTTTCGAGTTGGCTAGTTAGCTAACAATTGTAATTTACAAAAGTTGTAATTAACTAACACCCGAAACACGTTTGGGAGAAAATTCTAGATAGAATTTTTCCCGTTCAAATTGACCTCGAGAAACGAAAGTTTTCGAGGAAAATTCGTTTTCTCGCTGAATTTGACAGCGAGAATTTCAGATAGAGGCGCATAAAAATAAGTAGATATTTTTGATGCAGTTCAAACGCGACTGTGCTACAAACTGTAGGCAGTCGTAGAGAAATTCTCTAAAACGTGTTTCATCGAGAGAATCTCCCACATTACACGATAGGCGTAGTTGCGTCGCCAACCGAAAGGGCCGTTCCATAAATTGTTTAGCGTTTTTGGGACAGAGGGCAGACCTGTACACAATCAGGTGAAGATGGAGTACAGAGCGGAACCTACGGAACGGGATGTCCAGCAACGGCTGCTAGCAATCCCGACTGTCGAACAAGACGACAGGAGGTCGTCCTTGTACGCAGACTCTGTAGTACGGGATACTACAGAGGAGCAGGTCGCGGACCTACAAACACTGCTGGAGAGGATACAGCAGGCAGTCAAAGAACACAACGTCAGATACAGAGATCTGACGTACACGGTGACGACCCAGGCGAAGACCATCGCGACCTTGACAAGCAGGGTAGACCAGCTAACTCGAAAGGTCGAGCAGCTGAGGTCTTCGATGTCCAACACGAGGTTCGACATTCTGCAAAACGACTGGCAACGGGAACGTACAGACCCAATGCAGTCATCGCCAAGGGTTGAATCCGAGGATACGTTCACGAGGAACTATCCCACATTCGGCTGCAATTTGGACGGCACGCCGGCCGTCCCAAACACACAGAGATTTCCGTCACGTGAGATAAGGATGTGGGAGGATTTCACCAACGGGATGACCAATAGAGAGATTGGCCCACCCAACAGCGATATGAATCGCACAGGCAGAGGTCACGATGACCTCAGCCGCATTGTTGACCGTTGGAACGTTGAGTTCACGGCTGAACAAGGAGAAGACTCGGAGTCTTTTCTGAAAACCTTTGAGGACAACGCATGAGTAGCGAAGCTCAACGAGAGCGAAATGCTGGCGTCGCTCCCATGCGTCCTGAAAGGAATCGCTGGCATGTGGTATCGAAATCACAACAGCAATTGGAAAACTTGGGCAGATTTTTGCCAAGCTACCCGGCGCAGATGGGGCTGCGCACAAGACAGGCTCGAACGCCTGCGGTACGACATTAGGCGTCATTTCCACCAGAATGAGGAAACCTGCAGCCACGAAATAACATGCACATAACCCCCCCAATTCTAAGCTTTGGCGTGCGGCGATGGGATGCGTGGTCCATGAGAGACGGATCGTTAGCACGCCCCCCTCTGCTGGCTGCGGCGGCCAGTGGTTGTAGATGCCTTGCCGGGGTAAGGGCGCACTACCCCGGTCGACTTGTTATTTCGTCCCAGTAGCGTGTCCCCCAATAAACATCTGTGTCCACTGCGTCATTGCTGGTACCTTTCTGTGCAGACAGCGGGGTGCTGGTGATGCGTGGTGGGTGAAACATGGATGGTGAGGGGGAGAAAAACAAAGATGAACAAAAAACCAAATGAAAAGAAATGTGTTAGTGAGGGAGAGCAGCCCCTGAATCGAGTGATGAGACGAGTGGTGGGGTTTTTACCCTTCCTAAATCTAGGAAAAAGAAATTCAGCTCGAAGTACCGTGAGGCTGTAATGAGAGCGGAAGCTGCCGCCGTGTTAGAGCGTCAGGCAGCAGAGAGGCGAATGATGGGAGCGGCGCTTGCCAGGCAGGGTACGATCTCGGACACAGGTGAGAAGTTAAAAAAGGGAGGGAAGAGAGAGTATGAATTGGATGAGTGTAATGAGAAGAGAGAGAGTACGGTGAAAGTAATGGCGGAAAAAGTGGGGAAGGATAGGGTTACGAAGGGAACGAAAGAGCTGTATATTGTATGCGAGGATATACGTGGGGCGTTAAAATGATTAAAAAAGAGAGAGAATATGTTGTGTTTGTTGATAAGAATGAAGATGGTGAGTATGAAGGTGAGACTGAGAGTGAGAGTGACGAAGAAACAAGAATGAATGTTGATAGAGTGAATGTAGCCGCGAACCTCTCCAGCGTCAGCGAGGAGGTGAAAAATATTGGTGCCGGTATGAGGAAATTGGTTTGTAGCGAGGTGAATAAGGTTACCAAATTTGCGGCCTCTCGTATCCTAGACCAGGCTCAGTTGTACGAGGATGTGGTACACCGGCTGATGTTGGAGAATGAGCGGCTAAAAGGATGCCTGGAAGTATATGAGAAGGTGAATGTAGGTGCAAATGTAAGAATGAATGAACTAACAAAAGAATGTAAAGGAATGAATGCGGGCATGAATGAGTTAAGTGTGAGGCTGGATGGAGTAGCGGAATGTATGAATGACATGAGGAGCGCATGTAACAAGGTAGCTTCGGTTACGGCTGCCCCGGTCGGTTCGTCTCCTTCTGGGGGCTCGGCCGCCCGGTGGCCAGACCGGAGCTACGCGTTGATTGTGAAAGGAGCGACTGAGAGTATGACTAGTGCGGAAGTGAAAAGAAGAGTGATTGAAAATACGAGTGAGAGTGTGAATGTGCGTGTGAGGGCAATAAAGCCAACAAAAGGTGGAGGAGTGGTCGTCGAGGCAGCCAGTGATCGCGATCGAAGAGCCCTTGCACAATGTGAGGGTCTCACAGGTGCGGGGCTAAGGGCCGAGGTACCACGGGTCCTCGACCCTAGAGTTGTGGTGTTTGGCGTGCCGCCGGAAATGTCGGATGACTACCTCCTCCACGGTATGATTCAGAAGAATTTGAGTGGTATGAATGTGTGTCGCGAGAAAATGAAAGTAGTGAGAAGAATGCGTAAGCCGGGAGTGAATGTTTGTAGTGTGATTGTGGAAATGCCTGGTGTGTGTTACGAGAAAGTATTGAATGATGGTCGAGTATACATAGGGTGGAATAGTTTCAGAGTAGATGTGTGGGAGAGAGTGCCGCGGTGTTTTGGATGTATGGGGTATAATCACAGAGTGAGTGAATGTAAAAGTGAGCGATTGTGTTACAAATATGGTAAGTCCGGGCATGCGGCGGCGGCGTGCCGGGCCCCGGAGGATTGCGGCAACTGCAGAGCCAGGAAGCGCCCCTCCGGGCATTCGGCGATGTCGCCGACATGTCCGGAGTATGAATGGAGACTGTAGCTGCTGCGTTCTCGCTTAAACCATGGCTGAGTCTCAGAGTGAATGTAATGCTGTGGATGTTAGTGTGAGTGTGAGTGAGTGTGTGAGTGTGAATGTCATGCAGCTCAACTGCCAGAGGGCATACTTCGTGATGGCTGATCTCTCGGAGCTTGCTCTGAGAGAGCGCGTCCAAGTATGCCTTCTGCAGGAGCCGTATGTGTATGGGAGTGTAGTGCGAGGTGTGCCTGCGGATACTAGAGTGTATGTGAGTGAATCTGGTATGGCGTGTGTGTGTGTGTGTTTCATTAGTGAGTATGAATGTATGGTGATGGAAGAATGTAAATTTGATGATGGAGTGTGTGTGTGTGGATGAAAGGGGCAGTCGGGGAGATTTTTGTAGTCTCCCTGTACTGCAAGCGTGATAAGAATGTGCGTGAATGTTTAGAATATTTAAATGGTGTGATTGCAATTGCGAATGGTAAGAATGTATTGATAGGAATGGATGCGAATGCCACGTCTGACCTCTGGCATAGCAAGACCAGAGGTAGGACGTGGCAGAACATGAATAGGGGCGAATGTTTTGAAGAATGGATTGAGTGCAAGAATGTATGTGTGTTGAATGAGCCCTTGGACGCCTACACTTTCAGTGGGGCGTCCGGAGAGAGTGACATTGATGTGTTAACATGGGTTAACAGTGCGAATGATGCGTGTATGAGGAGAGTTAAGAAAGGTAGCGCGAAACGTGGTGTTGTATGTTGGAATGAAAGGTTAGAGCGAAAGAAAACTGAAATAAGACGATTGCGTAAAAGGTATCAGGATGAAAGAAGAAGGACGGGTGATGTTGATAGAATGAGATGGAATGAATGGAAAAAAGGTGTGAATGAATATAAGAGTATGCTGAAAGAAGAAAAAGAGCGTGACTGGCGAGAGTTTGTAGGAAGAGAGAGTGCTGTGAATCCGTGGAAGAAAATTGTGAAGATATGTATGGGTAAAGGAAGAAAGGATGGTCTGGCTGGTCTGCGAACGGTGAATGGATGGACAAAGACATGGCTTGAGAGTGCGAATGTGTTGATGAATGAGTTCTTCCCTCCGGATGATGGTATACCCACCCCGGAGATCGAAGTGAATGAGAGAGTGAATGAGTGTGAATTTACGAATGAGGAACTAAGAGTGGCTGTGTCAGGAATGAGCATGGGCAAAGCGCCGGGTATGGATGGAATAACGAATGAAATGGTAAAGCGTGTATGGGCCTCTTGCCCAAACAGTGGAAGGAGGCCAGAGTGGTTGTATTGTTGAAGGGTGTGGAAAAAGACAGGACCGAGCCCAGGTCGTGCAGGCCAATTAGCCTGCTTAGCGGCCTGGGTAAGGTCCTTGAGCGAATGTTAGTTGAGAGGTTGTTGGATCGAATGAATGGAAAATGGAATGAATGTCAGTTTAGATTCATGAAAGGGAAAAGTACGGAAGATGCATGGGAGTATGTGAAAAGAAAGTTGAGTGAATGTGAAGGAAAGCATGTGATCGGTGTGTTTGTGGATTTCAAGGGGGCCTTCGACAATTTATTGTGGAGGGCCATCCTTGAAAGGCTGCGAGAGATTGAATGTCCGAATGAAGAAATACGTATGTGGAGGAGTTATTTTTATGATAGTTGGGTGCGAATGTGTAATAGTGTGGAAGAGGTTGTGCGAATGGTTCAAAGAGGTTGCCCGCAGGGTTCGATCGGAGGACCGACCCTGTGGGACCTATGTATGGATGTACTCCTCCACATACTGTGTGCCTGTGGTGTGATTGTAGCTGCGTATGCGGACGACCTGCTCATCCTTGTGGAAGGGAACACAAGGGTGGCAGTGGAGTCGAGAGCGAGTGAGGTTATGAAAATGGTGTATGAATGGGGATCAAGTGTGGGTGTGGAGGTGTCAGAAAGTAAAACGGTGTGTATGGTTTTGAAAGGAGGTATGAATATGTTGAATCGGCGTGTGCATGTGCAAGTAAATGAGAATGTGGAGAAAAAGTTGAAATTTGTGGATTGTGTGAGATATCTGGGTGTGAATGTGGGTGTGAATATGGATTTTAGAGTGCATGTCAAAGGAATGAGAGCGAGGGTACAAGGGATGATTGGTAAATTGAGACGTGTGTTGAGGACTGACTGGGGAATGAAGAGGAAAGCAGTGAATGTGGTTGTGAAAGGATTGGTTATGGCTGCGATAATGTATGGAGCGAGTGCATGGTATGAAGTTGTGAAGTGGAAAGGTATGCGTGAGGAACTCATTCGTTGCCAGAGAGTGGTTTTGTATGCATGTGTGAGAGTATGTAGAACGGTCTCCACGGAGGCAATGCAAACTTTGTCTGGGTTGCTTTCGTGGGACATTGAATGCGTGCGGCGGGCCAATCTCTACAAGGTAGGGAGAGGCCTGCCTATGAATGAGTGAGACCTGGTAACGGATGAGGATTTGAATGACATGGATGTTGAGAGAATGCGAAATAAGGTGAATGAATGTACGTATGACAAGTGGCAGAGCAGATGGGATTGTAGTGTGAATGGTAGAGTGCTGTATGAATGGATTAAGGATGTCCGATTCTCGGCCGGCTCAACCAAGTTTGAGCCGAGCCTGAGGGTCGGATATCTATTGACTGGCCATGGGTCCCTGAATGCATTCCTCTTCAGGAGGAACTTGTCGGGGACCCCAGCCTGTGTGTGTGGGTATGAGCGTGAGGATTGGGTACATGTGTTGTGTGACTGCGATATGTATGCCTGTTTTAGGGATTTGGATGGAATGGGTGTTGTGCGACGAGAGAATGAATGGGATGTGAGTGGTGTGCTTGGGAAGAAAGAGTGTTATGAGAGATTGTGTGTGTTTGCGTAGAGAGCGTTTAGTATGAGAGAGAGTGTGATTGAGCGAATGGAGAGGGAGCAGATGGGAGGGGAAGGGGACGAGGATAGAGGGTAGGTGGGTGGGAAGGGTGGGAAGGAGGGAAACGCAGGGGGTCCCTCGGGGCTTTGGGTTGGCGTTCCCACGTATCCGAGCTGGCGGCCGGTGCCGGAGGTGGTAGGGCCTCCAACCGGTACTCCTACCAGAGTATAAACGGTACCACGGGCGACCGGGTTGCCCCCGGGAGGGACTTGTCCGTCCCGGACCCGGTCAACTGGGTTGGTCTCGAGGGGGCAGTGGTTGAAAGCCCGCATCGCTTAGGGCTAGAGGTTGGAGAGGATTGAAAGAGTCTCGGGGTGTTCGCACCAGCAGACTCTGGAAATCCTCCCCGACCTCGACGTGTGAGTTGCGGTCTCAACTCGGGTAACGGACTGCTTAGCCGTTAGGGATTGGAAGGGTTCCGGCCCCAACCGAGGGTCTCCCTGGGTCTTACCAACCCAGGGGGGAATCGGGAGTCGTGGCGGTGGAGCTACGGCCCCTCCGGCTGCAATCGAGAAGGCGGGCAACCGTCGGCTCCTTTGCGGTGGGAAGGGCTAGTGGTCACACGGCTGCGACACGCTGGCTGGGCGTATCCCAGCCCCATGTCCCATGGGGGACCGCGGGGATAACCCTTCGCGGAGGCGCCTCACGTTACAAAATCGGACAAGGTACGGCACAACCAGATGTCCCTACGGAGGAAAACCTGGAAACCAGAGGGTGGTTACAGGTGGAAGTGGGAGGTCTCCACTTCCGCGCTCTGTACGATACAGGCGCATCGGTCACGATGATGGGACCGATCGGCCTGCAGTTGAGAACTGCATGCGGCCGAACATTTATGCCAAGCGAGCACGCAGGGACTAAGCTCGCTGATGGTAGCACAAGCTCGATAAAGAGTTGTTGAAGGAGCGTAAGTTTGAGCTGCGTCCTCTCACCTGCCGAGAGGACCTACAGCGTAACAGAACGAGAGTGTCTCACTGTAGTATGGGCGATAAGGTTTCGCCCATATATATCAAAGGCTACTCTTTTCAAGTAGTCTCGGACCACAGCTGTGTGCAATGGCTGCGTACACCGAGTGGTCCGACAGGTCGATTAGCATGGTGGGCCTTGGAGCTGCAAGGTCACCAGTACTTTGTTGAGCACAGGAAAGGTGCGCTCAACAACATCCCAGATGCTTTTTCTCGTATGTACGAGGAGGAGGGTGGGGAGACACCAGTGGCTGGTGTCTCATGGACAAAGGTCCGAAGATGGAATGGGTCAGGGGTAGACGGTTCTACTCCAACTACGAGATGTTCCTGAAGAAGACTAGGACATCCAGACCAACGCCCGACCTCCGGGGGAAGGCGGGAATCGTGTGGATGCGCCCACGACTCCATCAGCAGGCGCTGATGAAGAGAAGAGCTTTGCTAGCGGGCAAGTATCTCAGACTGGGTGCGCCCAGTCTGGAGAAGGAAATGTAAAGCGACAACGCGGAAAACCGCGAAAGGCATCGTAAACCGTCATGTAGACGAAAAGCGCGACGGGAAAGTGAGGACCGGGACGTCTACCGGGTACTACTGACAGGATTGACTTAGAGAGCCATTCCTTACAATTCCTTTCTTCCTTCCATCCTTTTCCCAAATAGAGCAGTTGGAGTTGGAGGAACGAGTCGTAGGGCTCTTTCCCGGAGAATGCCGAGGACGAGGCGTTTTCCAAAGTGTTCGGCGTGCAACCGCCGCCGGAACAGCCGGAAGGGGGCACCCTGGAGGGGATCCCCGACGATGTTAAGGAGGTTGGGGCGAGGCCCAACCACCACCCAGCAAGCATGCTGGCAACCTACTGAGCGATTAGGAGGTCGTTCACTACGACGCGACAAGCAGCGCGGCTACCTACCGTCTAGCGAGTGGCCAGGAGGCCACCCGCAAAGAAACGATCGGAGAGAATACCGATTGTTGTGTACGCCGGCCCCGAGTCTCGGAGCCGGATACACAGGGTATCCCGGGGTCACTGGAAATCGGCGGGAGTGCCCAAGGAGACAAAATGGTGTTTCGTCTCCTTTTCGAAGAGGAGGAGTGCGTTGAGGAGTACGTACTCCGCCGCAAACGGTTTTTCACAGCCGTTGTGGGAGGAGCCCACACAAAAGGACAACGTGCGCAATGAGGCGCAAGTCCTGGTGCATGCGTCTGCGATAGTAGCAGAGGCGCAAGCCCGACGGGTCGGCAAACTGGCCAAGAGACGCGCCGTACCGAGTCCCGTCACCCATTGTACGAGAGGGCCAATGGCTTCGTGCTCTGCACGTACAAAATCACGACAAGGTTCGCGGTAAGTTTTTTTCCCTCTTTCCTGCCCCTTACTTCCTACACTGTCGAGGTTTGGCTCGCTAATAGTGATAGAGGCCGTCAAGACGTGGCTTAACGGCGTCTGGGAGGAGGGTGTGACGCGGGGTACTGCGGGGTACCCTCGCGACGTCGCGAGCTGGCGCGAGCGGGCGCGAGCGCGGCTGAGGTTAGGCTAAGCCGGCGCGCGGGGGACAGATTGCCAGGTGGGCAATCTCAGGAGATTCTCTCGAGCCGTCGAGGACGACGGACGCGTGTGCGCGCGTAATCAGGGTGCGACCCGGAGAGCGACTAGAAATCCAGAGGAGGCGAGCGTCGATAGGCGAGCGTTCGAGGTAGCAGCCAAGGACGAGCCAAAGCTGCTACAATTGTAAATACCGCCCGACTTTTGTAGCGAGTGCGGGCGCGTACCGGCAAAGAGTCGAGGAGCGCCTCGACTCTCGAGCGAAAACCTTAGTTCGTCGAACGCGGGGAACGTTTCCCCCGTTCTTTCTCTCTCTCCGTAGCTTGTGATCGCGGACTCTCGTGCGGCGGGAGTCGCGGCTCTCGTAGACGAGCCGCCGCGTAATTCGGCATTGAGACCTCGAGCACGGGCTCGAGGCCGAATTTGTTGTACATCGCGTGGAACGGGCAAGCGGCCCGTTCCCTCGTGTGCGTGCGCACGTGTGTGTACGCGTAGAGTAGGCAAGCGGCCTGCTCTCAGACGCAAACGTTTGTTTACGTGGAGTAAAGTCGTTGCTTCGCGTAAACACCACCGATCGCAGACGGCGCGATCGGCCGGCGAATTCTCGGTGCGGCCGAGAATTCGTAGGAGCGCGCGCGTTAGCGTTCACGCGCGGCTCCGCTCGGCTACACTCGGGCGCGTTCGGATCATGCGGCTCGCGCGCCCGACATCTACTAATTTCTCCGGGACGCGGACATTTGTAATTTCTTTTACGGAGGCAATAAAGGCCTCCGACTTGCTTTTCACTTGTTCGCGTCATTCTCTCGAGTAGTCCGTGGGACTACTCGACGAACCTTCCTAATCCCTAACCTCCCGGATACCGCCACTCTGCCGTAGAGCTGAGCGGCCGGCATCAGCTGTCCAAGGGACGGACAGTACACGAGCGCAAGGAACGCGCTCGCATCTAGCACGCGAGTACGAAAAGCGGGAGTACAGGCGTACTCTCGCGTTCCCTATTGAAAAATCTCAGCTGAGTTCTCATGCCAAAATCTCATGTGAGAAATTTTTCTAAGTCCCGAAACTGGAAATATTGTTTAAGTTACTCCTAAAAAAATTCTGTTTACCGGTCATGTTTTTTGCGCATTTCAACGATTTTCAGTCGATCCAGATGGTCACCAAAGGTATTTGGAAAAATTGTCTTTTACAGCTTTTAGGAAATAAGAGATATTTGTGAGTTCTTTCTTTGTGAAAAAGGTTGTGACCGTTGGATAATTAGTTTTTGTACAGTTGCAATTAAAAATTTTCTTTTTTTGCCCTAACTTTGGTAGAGTCGGAATACTCGGGAGATTTTCGGATTCTAATTTCCTAAAAAGATTTAAAAAATAGATGTTCATTACTATGATGTGCCTATCTAGGATTTTTGAGAAAGTACTGTTAAACGGAGAAAATTACACTTAAATTAGGGTGTAAGTGGTCACGTATAAGTAATTAATTAATCTGATTTGCGTGTTGAATTCATAACCAAATTAATCTACGCTCTATCCTTCGTAAAATGGCATAATTTTTATCCAAGACCTAATTTTGTCACAAAACCGATTATTTTTTAGCTATCTATGTATATCTTTACTATCGGCTAGTTTACGCATCGAGAAACCGATACGCACATAAATTCACATCAGTAACCGGCATATTCAAGCTAGGTGCGCACGAGATGAGCCAGAGAGAGAGAGAGAGAGAGATGGCAAATGTTGGTGAGAGAGGAGAGCGCTGTCGTTCTGCTTTGCGCAGCGAGAGTGAGTGAGACGGAGAATAGAGATTCTCCGCCCATAGGATGCGCGTCTCCTTGACGATATTTTTTTCGCTAGTTCCCACGCGCCATCATTCTACAAGGAACTTCATTTCAAAATAATAGACATAGGGTTCTGGCGATATATAGATTTTTTAATGACAATAAAAATTGAATTAAAACATTACCGATGCGCCGTCGCACGTTTTTGCACGGTAAGACGCACCCCAACCTTTACTAACGCACTCTCTTAGAATAAACGTCTTATCTGCAACTCGCTTAACCAGATTGCTCCTTAAATTTCCTGTTCAACGCTTTTTTCACCGCTACTCATTCCACCCGCTTTTCACCGCCTCATCGATGCAACGCTCCTACTCATCCTTGACGGATCTCAGCACGCTTCAGCATTTCAATGAAAAGTCTGCTTAGTCTCTACCAGTACTATTCCTATTAAAAATAATTACGTGATTAAATAACGTAGTTGAATTACCTATTTGAATTACGTAATTGTATTATGGAGCTAAATTACGCAATGGATTACATTACTGCGTCATTCAAATACGTAATTCAGCTACGTAATTTAATTGAGTAATTTAATTACGTAATTACTTTCAATAGGGACATGTCACATAGCGGTTACCTATTGGTACCTCGTCGGAAACTCGTTTCCGCGCTCTTTACTCGACTTGTATAAGAAGAATAAAGAAGGCTCATCCAATTTAATTTGTTTGGCTAGCGTTATTTCCCCTAATCCTCCATCTACCCAAGCAATTTCTTAAACTCTCCAATAAAAAATTGGTTTGACAGCTATGGTTTTTGCGCATTTAGAACGATTTTATGTCGATTCAGATATTCACAAGATACAACTAATTTACGAAGCTTTTAACCTCGTGTGACGCTTGCGCACGAGCGAAGCGAGTTTTAGCACGAGGCTAAAATCACATCCTCGCACAAGTATCAAACAGTACTTTTCGATACAACGTGTGCAAGGCTCAATTTTACGTAGCCGAGGTTAGAAGAGCGTGCGTAAAATCGTGCCTCGCGAACGGCGTATCGAAAAATAATTTTAAGGTTATGTAACAGAAATTGTACATGATAAATTTGCAAAATTAGAATAAATATAATAAATCCAACTAGCGGAAAATATGAAATATAACAATATTAATTATGGAAAGGTCATAAGGTATTGAAATATTTTATTGGTATATAATTTTAGCAAATGTACAGTAAAAATAATATTGACGATATTTGCAATATTCAAAAAAATAATATTATTTACATTTAATAGTATTGTAAATTAGGAACAGGGATTATGTATTGCTTGTCTGCTTTCATATATACACATACTTTTTCGATAGTGTTTGTTGGTATTATTGCGATATGCTCCGCTATTCTTTCTATGACTTTACACACTTTGTAATCTCTTTCAAAGCAGCGGTTAGTATGTACATAATTACACGCAGTCATTTCTATTTCATCATTAACATAATTTATAAATCCTATGATACGTATAAACTTTCCATCTTTCAACAAAGCAAAGGAATTGTTGGAACGCTTTTTCTGTAATAAGTGTGATTCATACAAGCAATGATTCTTAACAATTTTATAAAAAATATCTGCAGAATCACTTGATATATTTAATGCATTCCATATGTCTTCATGAAATTCAAAACGATGGAAATATAATATGCTACTAGCAGATAAATGAACGCTTTGTACTTGTCTTAAAAGAATATTATTGCAATACCTTACAATATCACACTTTGCTTTTTTAATAACTTTTTCTTCGATTACTGAGCAGCTATGTGATAAATTAACAAACCTTACAACTTGCTGTGCTACACCCTTTGCACACTTGGTAGCATTTAGAATGTGCTGGTTAGCCGATTCAAAACTAAATGTTGAATTGGTCCATAAAGGGCCCCAATTAAGTACACTTCTACTAACGTGTAACAATATATGTACATTGTATGTCATCGCCCTAACGTTATGTACGTCTTGTACGTCAGCTACAAATTCATGTAACATTTCATCAGCTTTATTTAGTTCGTTAATATGTATATTGTCCTGTAATAGTATGTATAAGGCTTCAACAAATAATAGCCAATGCCTCATAACTCTTGAGCTGACAATGCTAGGAAATATAATGATGCTATAATACAAGATAAAATTTTCCCATTCTCGAGCCTTCCAATCTTTTCGGCAACTTAAAGGTCTGCAATATCGAGAAATTTGTTGTGGAACAGCAATCGTGTTCATTATTCCATCACATCTTTTAATAAGATTTTCATCTAAATGATCCACGTAATAGGAAGTAAATTGTTTGGCAACACCTTCTAATGCCATGTGCATGTAATCAGGGGTGAAGCCTTCAATAATATCAAATTTTGAAAAATTAATGAGAGGCGATGGAAATTTTATTCCAAAAACAGGATTCTCTGGATCTGCTTGTAGCATCAGAGCAACCGTATCATTGTGATTTCTTAATTCTATTATCGTATTTGTTAAAGGATATTTCATAATCCCATGATACTCTCCAGGATGTAAACACCAGTTGCAGCCATATTTACCATTATACTGCGTTAATCCTTGAACTGGAGCTCGGGCAACAGCATCAACGCAACATGAAAGTACGTACAATTTAAGCAGTTTCTGTTCACCTTTAACTACAAACGGAATTCTGCATTTATTAATCAATTCCACAAATGTATCCAGAAATATCAGCATGTTAGGGTTTTTTTTTGTAAACATTAACCCACAAGTGACTAGTTTTTTTGTTCGAATTTCTTTTGGTAATTCATTAATCATTAAATACAGTGGCCAAACTGAATATTGCGAGCATTTAAATTTTGGAGCCCCATCTGTATTGAATACTGCTGTTACGTAATTAGACTTATCTTCGTGTTCTAATGATTTAACAAATTCTTTGTATTTTGTTCCATCGTATACGTCACTGATGTATCCTTGCTTATGCGCTCTCTCGTTAGTGACAAAATGAAAGTAATCAGCATGGCTACTTAACAGATCAGCAATTTGTTGTGACGGATCTATTAAGGTAAAAAATGCTAAATCACAAGTATTTTTCATATTTATTTTAACCTTACAAATTTTGCAAATAGTGCTGGTTTGTATCTCTCCGAATTTTCCTACGTATACCGAACAATTATGACAAACAGCATGATATTCTGTACCATCTTTTGGATTAAGCAGTTTATCAATAATGTATCGCGAATCTGGTAAAATTGGATATTTAAACAAGCTATTTACCAGCTTCAATAAATTTGTCAAGCCAGTAAAAGACAATTCATTCGCGAGACTATATTTTAAAATCATCAACAAAATTTCTCCTCTATTTTTATCTACGGGTATTTTAATATTTTCCAAAAACTCTTCATTTTCCATAAATTCCTTCAAATTTTTTGTTTTGCTGTACATACTATTTACATCGTTGTTTAACATGAGTTTATACATATCGTTTATCCAATTAAATTCACTGAAGTCGTGCGGTTCATCTTGTACTGCATAAGTAACATCCTAAAGAAAATTATTTATTAATAATTTACTATTCAAGGAAGCATAGAGCAAACTACATCTTAAAACCTTCACTTTTATTCTTAAAAATTAAAAATTTTTTAATTACAATTATATATTTTGTTTTCTTGTTCTTGAGATCATTCTAATGGAGTAAGCTTCCGAATGAGCAAAATAGAGTGCTATTATAGAAAATTTACAACCTAATATTTCTTACCTATGTGATACCTATATTTTTTCACAGCATGTAATGTATTTGCGACAGATAATCAGGTATAATGAAGTCAAAAGCAGATATCGTCGGTCTGGAGCAAGACGGCGCCATGTCGGAATCCAGTTGGAAAAAGTGCCATTCCGGATTCCAGATGGAAAAGTGCCATCTCGGAGTTCGAGTTGGGAAAGGTGCCGTCTCGGAGTCCGAGTTGGGAAAGGTGCCATCTCAAACTGCAGTTGGGAAAGATGCCATCTCGGAGTCCGGTGCACCTTTTCCAACTCGGACTCCGAGACGGCACCTTTCCCAACTCGAACTCCGAAATGGCACTTTTCCATCTGGAGTCCGGAATGGCACCTTTTCCAACTGGATTCCAACAGGGCGCCGTCTTGCTCCAGACAGACGATATGAAGTGATAACATGAAGGATTTTTTTACTTAGTAACGATTTTGATCAATTGTAGAGGTACCATATAAGTATATGTTCGCGCATTTCCTACATTGAATCTGTGGCAGCAAGGAATAGTCGTACAAGTCATTATACATATGAGATTTGCAACGTTAAAAGGTGTAACGATAATTTTTTCTTTCTTTATTTTTTTTTTTTTTCAGAATTTGTTCTTCGTGAGTCATTTTTATAGGATTTTGAAAGAGCCACGAAATTCTGTAACTGGATTTGAACAAGAAATTTTACAAATTTCAACATTGAATTATCGTTTGAAACAAATAGAAAAAAAAATTTATTGCACTCGCAATTAGTACATTTTGAAAGCTCTTGGAACGAGCTTTCAAATGCTCCCCAATCATTCCTGTACGTTGACATCTACCAAAGATACAGAACCTTAAAGTTTCATCAATTTTTGTATTGCTCAATTATTACCTTGTAGAAGTTGATTCGTTTCTATTATTTTGTAACATGAACATACAATGTGTACTAATTTACAGATTAGTTAGCAACGCTTTTGTTTTATAAATAAATATTATTATTGCCAAATTTGATTTAATTATTATTTAATTATTTTAATAATATTAAACAAGGTATTCTTTAATTACCTAATATTTTTCAATGTATACGCCTTTAATTTTAAACCTTTACTGCATAAAAAAAAGAAATGTCAATATTATTTGGGTTAATTGTGGATAAACAAGGTTTGAGTCTTTACGTGACGCATACTTTATTGTTATTAAATTAAACATTAATTTTTTGTACAATATGACTTTACTATATCCTTGTGATTTTATTTTTATATTGCAATACTTGTTCTTATTTGTTAACAAAAATAATAAAAATGACAAATATATTATAAATGTTATGTAGCTATAATTTTAAAATTAATCTTGTTTTTGGGCACCATTTTAATGATGTGAACTCCATGCAAAAATATTGAATTTTTAACATTGTTCTCGTGTGTCTTTCATAGTCTTGACCGTTAGGGGGGCGGTGTTAAATCTTAACATAGATGGGTGGTTTATCGATGAACACGTTAGCGTCGATAGATTATCCGTGCACGGCAGAGTTATTGGCATAATAGCAGGTGGTTTCCGTGTGGTGAATAAAATATCATTCGGAAAATTTAATGAAGTCAGGTGCGGTCGCACCCTCCCCATTAGAATCAGAGCTGCCGGAAGAATGAGAAAGGCTTTGATCTGAAGATTGAGGAAAAGCCTTTTGAAGTTCGGGGTAAATGTTAGTCATGGGAGAATTAGTGTTTTTTCTTGGTGGAATTACTGAATGTTCTTTAGGTTGAGGGTTGGAAGAGGCTGCCTTGTCTTGGTCTTGATTTGTTATGGCACTCTCTACATCGTTTCTTTCTTGTCGTCGTTGGGTCAACGGACCTTGTCCCATATGAATTAATAAATTTGCGATGGTACTCCAGAAAGCGCCTAGTAATTTCGCTCCGAAACCGTAAATTCTGTACAACACGTATCCGTGAATCACCGCATTTAAAATATACTTAATTAAACCAATTATAATTCCAATCATCATGATACCGGCGCTAATTGATCCAAATGTTACGAATTTCACCCATAATTTATTCACGGTATTCTCGGTAAATTTTGTTAAAGCTTCGTCATCTATTAAATGTAGTATGTTTAAGCGGTTATCCAATACGTCTTCGCCCATTATTCCACGAGCTATTTGGTCCAAAACTGCGGCCTTTTTTACTGGGAACATGAGCGTGTTTTTATAGTTATTTAAGTCTTCGTCTGTGTAAATTCCGCTTCTTGCAAGCTCTCCAGGATCGGTATATTTCCAGGTGGGTTTGTTAAGAGGTTGAATAATTTGTGGTTCATCAGCTTTGGAAGGATTAGGGTCAAGCTGATACCATTTGCCGTCCAGTTCAAACATAGTTGGTAAAAGTCGATTGCAGGTGCGCTGCGTTCCGCGATCGGTAATAATTCGAGATTTTGGAGTAAGAAAATATGAACCATTATTATATTGTATTGGCAGTTCCATATAACAAGTATCATTAGTTCGTCTTAATTTAACCAATACCGGTTCGCATCGAATCAAGTGCGCTACTTCTCCGGCAAAAATAGCCATATATCCCGGGCTTTTCATTATAGAAAACGCAAATTCATCAGGATTAATCGAAGATTGCGATAGTGTATTCTTTATTACCTGTTGTTCTAAAGTGCATCGTTGTACTATTACGTCCCGATAAAGTGATTTTAGTTCTGTCTTAAAATGATGAGCAAGAAATAATAATTTTGTATTAAAATAAGCTTCCAAACGCACGTCACGTGGATCTAAGTTTAAATTTTTAGTCGGAAAAGAATTGCCTCTGGAAGTTTCGAAAATAAATAAGCCGGGTTGTTCGGTTATTATCAATGTATGTCCACAGATAAATTCGTTTCCCGAGTTTGTAAAAGCAAATTTTGTTGCGGTATCATTAGAAAAGTACATCGCAGGTAAACTACTTGAATTTGAATAGGTTTTTATTACATTGGCTTGAAATAATATTATATAATTATTATAATTGCACGGTGATTTTTCAATCTTTTCCCAAAATGTGTGTGTGTCGTCTTGTTCGAGGCAATATTGATTAGAATATGGACAAGATATTCCAGAAGGAAGTATAAGGAAATCTCGGTCTCTTATTACTGTAGCTATATAGGTGCTTAAAGTTATTTCCAACGTTAACTCTACTATCAAATTTTTCTGTCCTTCAAATTTTACGCCATCACAACTCGAGCTACCGTCCACGGTTCCTTTTACCTGAATTGTCCGATAATTTGTACGATTAATTTGTAAGTCAATTATTGTTTCGTCATAAATTCTAAATTGCCCGTATTTATGCATATCAAAACAACTTTCCCTGGATATTTTCTGCGCATATTTCTTATTTTTGTTTGTAGGAGAAAGATGCGAACTTGCCCCACAATATTCGACTCGTCGAGTAATTATTACACGGCATGATTTTGTTAAAGTTGACGCGTGTTCGGTTTTTTGTAATAGATTTATATAAACTGTTTCTGATTTAGTTGTCACATCATCAAAATCGCACCCACCGATATGTCGTAACGATACAGTAGTAATATTTGGCATTTCTTTGGTACTGCAATCGTAACCCGTCAATGCTGCCGTTGAGATGAAGAGTGTCATCAAGGTGATCAGTAACTTAAAGGTGCTGGTCATGCACGAAGTCGTTGCTATTATGGCCATTGCTCCGATCCTTATCTAAAATTGTGATTGAAGTGTCACTAATGATCTCCCTTGGGTTTCGCAAACGAGTTAATATTAGCTTATTAGCATGTACAATTGAAGGGCCGGATGCAAGAACCCGCTCTGCGCTCGAAAACGTGGGAAAGTATTGTTCACGCTCAATCTAAGGGGCTGATTATTAAAGGTTAAAAAATCGATTTTTAAAAAACTCTGGTATATAGAGAATATAAAAATACATCTTTTTTGTATTTAAAGTTTTTTGATTGAATCATTAATTTATTAAATAAAATTTGGAAACGGTTTTTTTTTTTCAAATGGATATTTTAGAATTTTTTCAAACATAAATCGCTGTATTTCACATAAATATTATTTAATTGTTTTGAAATTTTGTGGGTTTACGTGAAATACTTATGCTGAAATGATAAATTCACGAAAAATTTCAAAAATTAATAACTTTTATAATTATTTAATTTTAAAGTAGAAATGGCCACTTATTAATCTAATAAACTTCAGAGAGGAAAAGTATACTACTAAAAACGCTTTATCTTAGCCATTTTTAAAACAAATCAACGTCAAACTTACTAAAAAATTTCTTTGAATATGAAGGAACAAATCTCTCGCTGGAAGTTTTTCAGGACTTAAACTTCCGTCAATACTTTTCCTCTCTGAAGTTTATTAGATTAATAAGTGGCCATTTCTACTTTAAAATTAAATAATTATAAAAGTTATTAACTTTTGACGTTTTTCGTGAGTTTATCATTTGCGCATAAGTATTTCACGTAAACCCACAAAATTTCAAAACAATTAAATAATATTTATGTGAAATACAGCGATTTATGTTTGAAAAAATTCTAAAATATCCGTTCAAATTTTTCAAATCCGTTTTCAAATTTTATTTAATAAACTAATGATGCAATCAAAAAACTTTAAATACAAAAAAGATGTATTTTTATATTCTCTATATGCCAGAATTTTTATAAATCGATTTTTTAACCTTTAATAATCAGCCCCTTAGATTGAGCGTGGACAATACTTTTCCACGTTTTTGAGCGCAGAGCGGGTTCTTGCATCCGGCCCTTCAATTTTAGTTTTGTTATTCTTCAATGATATCTCTACATTGCCATTTTCAGATATGCGTAAAACTCTGAACGGTCCGCGGAATTCGTTTCCAAGCACTCCCTTTTTGGGCTCCGCTAAAAATTTTACGTGATCTCCGACTTTGAAAGCACACGAAATTAGTTTGTACCGGTTCTTGTTACCTGTTATCTTTTTTAAAGGCTTCTAATTGTTTGAATGCAGAATCAAAGGCCTCTTCACTCGTCCTTGCACGCAGGTTATTTTTAATAGAAATAGCGAATAGTATTTTTCGTTGCACAGTAAAAACTAACACTGTGCCCACATCCACTTTGTTATGAAGCACCCGAATGTCCGGCCTCCTCGAGTACTGCTGCTCTACTGCAGACTTTCTCGTTATTTTTTATGCGCTGAGAGATATTATAAACTATCGCAAGCGGATCGATGATTTCCGACGGATGTTCACTTGTATTTCTTGATATCGCGTCATACGATTCTGTTAAGTCTTGCTTCTCTATCTTATCAACATTCTGCTGGCTCGATGACAGGATGCTACGGTTACTACTTATATTTTCACTACTTTGAGGGTGGCGCGGTCAGGTAATATTGCAGACTCAAGTTTCAGTCTCGCGTGTAACTCGCATTCAAACGAAGTTAGTTAAAACAAAAACTCTATACTCGGGTTCGATCGTCGGCGGGTTTCGAAATAAGGCACTGGCTACATAATTTCATTTTTTCTTTATAAATTAATTATTTTAATAATATTAAATAAGATATTACTTAATTGTTATTATTTTCCAATGTCATTAAACATTTTTAATTTACAATTTTTACTAGTATTAAAATAAAATATTGTCAATCTGCATAATCGTTAAGTAAAAGTAAGCATAATAATTCAACAATTATTAATATTTTAAAATAATCGATAATCGCATTTAAGAACTCATCTTATTCTTAAAGTGCATGTCCAAGTTTCCGTTCTCACGACATTTGAGTTTACATTTAAGTAATGCGTTAAAAACAGAATCACAAGTAAACAGCTTATTAATTATACTTCAATGAGCCGCAATTTAAAAATAAAACTATATTTAAATAATATTATAATTAATATTATAATTATATGTTATTAATAACATAATCCTTTTTTATTTACTTATTTGGACATAGTTAAAAATTAATAATATATTTTCATCGTTTTTCGAATCTGACCCCGGATTCATGATCAGCGACGTCAATAATCCTTCGTTATAAATTTTTATCAAAATCCATTAGGTTCTGCAATTATCTGCATATGGCTGGAATACTACAAAGAAAAAATTACTTTTGGCGCCATTTTGTAATTTGTTTGGAATTCCCCTATTTGGCAGTATACTTATTTTTGAAACAATATTTATAACTTTCTGAATTATTCTAATACCATTAACCATAATCAAATTTAAGAAAGTAAAACAAAAACTTCAATTCACGTTCTTTTTATAAAATAAACACGTATGACTTGTTTATTTAACAATTAAAAAAAAAAGTTTATGAACCATTAGAAACAGTGATTTTTGGCCAATAAGAAAGGTCAACTGACAAATTTTTCTCAAAGATTTAATGTTAAAAAAAATTGTCAAACTTCGTGATAAAAATTTGTAGATCTAGGCGTTAAAGGTTCAATTGCGCAACATACTCAGTATTTGTCAAAATTTTTTACACGCCGTGCCCGCAAACACGCTTTTACTTATAAACAAAATTTTATGTATAAACAAAATTTAAAAAATGTTAAACAGACGCGTTAAACTTTCTAAAATGGCTTTACTTCGTAAAATTTTTAAAAATGGCAATTTCGAACAAGCTATTTTTGTTAACTTTTCAAGATTTATTGTCAAATGAGAAATGGTTTAAAAGAATTTAGCAAAGATCTTTTCAGAATTTTTCAAAATCTTTTTAGTTGTAAACAAGCTCTCTAAGAAGTTGTCTGAAAAATTGCTTATTGAATTCTGATTTTTTTAGGATTTTGCGAAATATAGCTATTTTGAAGAGGTTAAAAATATTTTAGAATCATGAAAAAAAATTCCCGTAATATTTGAACATCAGTTGCCTTTCCTTCTGAAAAAACTTCATAAATTCGAAAATTTCTAAATTTTAAAAAAATTTTCGTGAAAAACACGTTATATTTTTTTGCAGGAGTATTTTAACAAAAAATTGGTATTACCATTGGAAAGAACAACTTAAAATTCGGAGTCTTGGTCGTTAATGGATTAATTATTATGATATTTCAGTCTCAGCAAAGATATCATAAGAAGCAAATTTATCAATAAATATTAGCTTAACAGAAATATTCTTTATGTCATATAAATCTATTCACCTCTATCCAACTTCCTCTATTACAAGTGTTGATCATCATATTCAAATTTATTCTAAATTGCTTATTTATTGGGAGAATTACCGCCCTCGCTAAGGCACGGCAGCAAACTTCATCCACGGAAATAATCTCCTACTTTATTATGTTCGTGCATAAATAGCCTATAATTATTCTTTATATTTTCTGAAAATTATATATTTTTTAAAAATATAGAGAATAATAAGAAATTTTTATAATTTATATATTTTTTTTTTTTTAGAAATCTGCTTTTTACTTTGAAACTAATGATTTACATGTAAAAGTTGGTTTTTGTTTAAAAAGTGTAATAGTTATTTTCAATAAGCCAGTTAAATTTACTTTGTAGCGCTCTGCAATGGGAGTAAAATAAAACTTGCTTTATAATTCCTTTTTCTCCTAGTAGACTAACCCCACCTCCCTGTAAACTCACTTTTTTACTTCCTCGTAGACTTACTTTTCTTTCCCTTTAATTAAAAACTGCACAAAGTTAAAATTACATCTTACAAAAAAAAATCAATATCAGCATAACGTTTTCAATATGATAAAATTGCACTTCAGCATCATTTACATGCACTGAATAAGTTGTTACTTAGAAGTGCTTTAATTTTTCTTAAAGGCTAAAAAAGAAATTCCGGTGCAAATTAATTAACATCTTTTGCCTCAAAGTAAAGTTTAATTTAAAGCCATATTTTGGAAAACAATATTTTGAAGCTTCACGTAACCTGTAGGTCCAACAAATCAATGGATTTGCATTTAATAGTTGCATTAAAGGTTTTTAATTTATATTTCTATTTTTCATTGCTTTTTAATTCATAAATTAATTAAAAATTTAAAGCGTACTTTCAGAAACGATTATACATTTCATTGTTAAATACCTTATTAATTACCTGAAAGTTATATATTTGTTATTATATTGATTAAAAATATAAAATTTATTTGTGCCGTTTATGAAAGAGCTGATGTCTTTATAAGTATTTATTTTTAACTAATGTTGATGTTTTATACTTTAAAGAAGTACTTTTTAATGAAATATAGCACATTCTCATTTTTATTACAGTATTAATATTATTTTAAACATTTTTTTTGGTTTATAAACAATATGTTACTTTATTGTATATTTAATACACTAGCGCAGTAAAATTTATAAAAAAATTATAGAATGTAGGTAAAAAATGAAGGCTTTTAAAATATAGTTTGCCTCTGATTTATTAAACAAAAACTAACCTCTGCCAATTGTTGGTTGTGCTTCAGTACCGATAAAATCATCCTGTTCCACATCCATAAAATCATCTCCAATCTGCATCTGATGAATAAAAGAAATTTAAAAATACTTTTTATTATTAATTAAATAAATTGTAAAGTATATATTTTGGCAACTCTTCATGCTGAAGTAGTTTGTTTTAATAATTGTGTAATGATTGCAAAATAAAAAATATTAGTAACTTTAAAAATCTAAGCATAAAATACAATTATAAAATTTTTTCTATGTGATAATTGTTGCTAAATTAGGTGCACTATTAAAATATTCAATACAAAATAAAATGTTTTTTACCCCTATATTAACTGGTCTTGCCTCGTGTGATCTTATCTCAGCATCTTTTTCCTGAAGTAGGTTTGTATCGTTGAGCAGTTCGTAATGCAATAGCTGGATCTCCATGATCTAAATATCTCTTATACTTCTCCATTATAAAGAATATATTTGTTTATATGTTAAGAAGCAATTTAATATTGCGCTAAAACTGATAAACTTGAAATAACAATATAAATAGTGTAACAATTATTTCTGTATATCACGTTAGGCTATACCCTACTGAAAAAAGTCACTGGATAAGTCAAGTGATAAATCGAGTGATAAGTCAGGTGACAAATCAAGCCAAAACTTGTTATTTAAATAATTAATTTTTATTTCAAAAAATAATTTGATAAATTAATTTTCAACTTAGACTAAGAGCCGTAAGGCGACTTTTAAGCGCGGAGGTCTGGAACCAACTGACTGCTCTTTAATACTTCTTACCTCAGCTCCTTTATCTGTCCCACTCCTATGTTTTGAGGCGGAAGGGTGGCTTGATGCTGATGTGAATCTTTGATTCTCTTTTGTGTACGTTATTATTGATAAATTATATTTAATTATGTATAACTATTTAAATAACATTAAACAAAATATTCTTTATCAAGACGTACGTTAAAGTATATTTATTTTTGACACGATATTTATGACTTTCTGAATTATTCTAATACCATTAACCATATTAAAATTTAAGAAAGTAAAAGAAAAGCTACATAAAATATAAAATAAACATGTATAATTTGTTTATTTAACAATTTACAAAAACATATATAGACAGGAAACTACTTTTCAAATTTGAACATACTGTAAGTATGTTTGTTTACTCAGCATATATGTAATATACGTTTGTAATGTATATGTACCCGGTTGAAAACATCCAGGTGGAAATCCACCTGAAAATCCAGTTTGAAATGCAACCGGTAATCCAGTTGATAATCCAGGTGAATATTCAGTTAACTTTTTTGGACTTTTTCAACTGAAAATCCAACTAAAAATCCACCTGGATTTTCAATTGAAAAATCAGGTTCAAATTCATTTATATAGTATTATAATATCTTTCATGTAAAATAATTTAGGTGGTTAAAATAAAAACTTATTTTACACCAGCCGTAACACATTTTGGACTTTTCTAACTTAAAATCCATCTGGATTACCAAGTAAAAAGTCATATTAAACTGCAGGTGGATTCAGAGCAAAAATATACAATGCCATTGGTAATTGACACTCATATATAATAAAAATATAATTAAATTATACATTGCAAATAATGAAATTATATTTCTTTTTATTCAAAATTTCTCGGTAAAGCTGTTTCAAAATACATTTTTAGTTAAGTAGGTAGTATATGGATAATTATTATGTGAAAATTAATTATATGAATTTAATTCTGCAGAAATCCTACAGAAAAATTGTATGCAGATTTTCTGCAGAATTTATGGAAATCTATGCATAAGTTGTGCAGAAATTCTCCAGAGCTTTTATTTCGTACGGGACCCGCCCACGAACAGTGTTACCTGAGTAATTAGGAGGTAAAAGGTATAGAAATTTTTATTTTTGACTGTACGCAAAAACAAATTTATTGTTTACTTATGGTAGACCTTACGTAATAAGATAAAATTTATGTCTCTGCAGGTATATTACAATTTTCTGTATAGATTTCACAGAGAATTATTATGTATAGATCAACGAATGATAAGGTAACGCACATAAATTATAATTTAATCTTTCTTTATTATTTTTACATACGAAAGTAAGTAACATAACTTAAATTATATAAATTATCTTATTTATGTTATAATCTTCATATATTATATTGTACTATCACCAAAGTATTAGTCTTTACAGTTGGAAATTGCCTCTGTTTCCTGTTTTTCTGTAAATAAAAAATAATAAAAACTTATATAAAATATTCAATTTTTTATTTAGTTTTTAAGAATCAAGGGATTAAACAAGGAAGTAATAAAATCTTTACGTAAATATATTCCATTTTCGAATTATTTCACACGTAAAATTTAATTAAAAATCCATACAGAAATGAAGATGATTATTTCTTATAATATACTTTTTTAAATTAAAATGGAATTCAATTAGTTGTGGCGAGATTTTCGCACTGGATTTATTGCAGAATATCCATTAAAAAATTATATGGTAATTGTTTATCAAAAAAATTGTAAAGTTAAGGTAGTATGCCTCCCTCGGACGAAAATATCCAGCTGGAAATCCTGCTGGATGGACTGGATCCAGTTGGATTGACTGATTCCAGTTGGATTTGACTGGATATTCCAGCTGGATTTCCAACAGGATTTTCAGTCCCCTGTTGAAAATATCCAGCTGGGCTGGAAATCCAGGTGGAAAATCCAGCTGGAAATCCATGCATGGACTGGATTCCAGTTGGATTTGACTGGATTTTCCAGCTGGATTTCCAGTCCCCTGTTGAAAATATCCAGCTGGAAATCCATGCATGGACTGGATTTCAGCTGGATTTCTGGGGAACCTTGGTTGAATTTATCCAGTTGGATTTCTGGGGAATGCGGGTGCAATTTATATCTTGATTTCGAATCAATCTAGGTGGATTTAATGGATATCCAGATGGATTTTCCAGATGGAAATTCCAGGTGGATATCCATTAAATCCACCTAGATTGATTTGAAATCAAGGTATATTTGTATATAAATTGCACCTGCATTCCCCAGAAATCCAGCTGGATATTTTCAACAGGGTCCCGACGAAAAAAAAATTGGTTTGAGTCTGTGCTTTTTACGCATTTTGACCGAGTTTTAGTCGATTTAATTGGTCGACCAAAGGGACAAAGGGATTGCATTTCCTGTTGGATTTCCTGCTGGATATTTTCGATCTACTATTTTCTACCACTATCTTAAATTATATATAAAATAATTTTATAATTTACACTACATCTCAGAAGAATGCGATATACAATGACCGAAACGTCAGCAATTATTTAATTAAAAAAATTTGGTTCCACGAGATCATTCGAGTTTTCTTTTACATTTAGGAATCAAAATTACGAGATGTCAATACTCTAAAGGTTAAACACTTATTTTCCGCACCCGTGCTATAATATACTATAATATAATTTACGAAAACTACTACATCATCTCCACTATTTTCATACAGTTCCGCATTAAAAAGTGAAAAAAATACGTACTTCCTTTTTTATATTGCTGAATATCATAGTTTATTTCTTCTGCGACAAAATTATTCATTTTTTCCAATTCCTCCACAAGTCTGCTACCTTTTAATTTTAGAGTGTGCGTTAAAAAGTATTCATAACATTCTGGAATAATAAAAATTACTTATTTTCCATAGTATAATTCTTAAAGCGTAAAAATTAAGTTATTTAATTGAATTATTTGCTGCATGCAAATACTTAAGCAAGTGTGCGCGCGTGTATGTGTGTGAGCACCGGTCCAGACGACGCACACGAACGCGAGCGACTCGACCTTCGGTTATCCGTTGGATATTGCATATTTATTTTGGTGACGAGAGAAAAATAAATCTCTTAATATTTTTTTCGACTCGTTATTTTCCGGTCACATCGAACCTTCCCGCGGACCGCGATAATTAGCCCTATTGAAAAGAAATATGTATTTTTATTACATATTTTAACACAGCGTTCGAATTTGTGTGGTATTTTTGATACGTACTTTTTTAATCTTCATTTATTTTTATGTTATTTAAAAAAAAGAAATTAGTTTGCAGCCTGCTATCCTGCCAACTATGGGAATTATCATATCTATGATAACACTCAAACTGGGGGAATGAGTTTAAAAATGATTATTTTATCCATATTAGAAATAAGATCACGTACCAAAATTATGTAACAAAATAAGGTAACAATAATACGTAGAAAAGTTACGTATTTTTGTTACGAATCAAAAATATGTAATAAAAATACGTATTTCTTTTCAATAGGGAGCTACACAGCGTTTATTTCGATAGATTTTCGCGATCTTTTTCAACACGCGCTCGAGCTCAAGTGCCTCGCCTGCGACTCAAGGGGTTAAACAGTAACATTTAAATACGTATAGTGCGTGGATTCTGTCAGTGAGATAAATAAATTGTTTTTAGAATTGTACTCACTTTTTAAAATGCCCATTTTTCTCGGAGTCATTTTCTGCCGAGAGTGTTTCCCTCCAGGGGTTTTGATGTGTGGTTTGCCAGTGACAGAACGCTTTATTAGTTGCTCTCCCGTATACATATTTCTTAATAAACCCTTTACAAATAATGAGCCTTTTGAAACTTTTATGAGATGATACCATATTTCAATTTCTATAGAATAGCCTTCCCATAAGTGTATCATCTCAATCTATCGGAAGCAATGAATAAGAAAATGGAAATTAGCTACATGAGATATTTTAATAAAAATATTTTAAGTAAGGAAATACCTTTAGCACTTGCAAAAACAATTGATATAATTTTTTTCATAAAAATAGTTTATTCCTTTCAGAATAAAAATTTGGAAGCAAATTGGAATACGTAGACGGAAAGAAAAATCTAGGTATTTTAGTAGAACTCATATTATTGTAATTTAGGAAAAGTTCCTTATACTGTTAAAGTATAATTTCATACTTCTAAAGTTTTTATACATACTTTGAAAGTGTTTAATACAGTCTTCTAAGATATAAATTATATTATATAATCATAGAAAGGAGTGCTTATAAATAAACTTTTTTCACATATAAATAAAGTATCCTACTGAACGAACTTACACGATTTTCACGTGATTCTCACGTGAGTATCATAAAGGATGTTGCTGTGAGAATCATGTGATATTTACATGATTAAAAAACAAAGTATTTTCCTGAATTTTCTTATCGACAAAATATATAATTTTTGTATGCATTTCATGTGATAATCATCTAATTTTTATGAGATAATCATGTGACTTTTAGGTGATAATCATGTGATTTTCATATGATTGTCATGACAATCCGAATCGAAATTTTTAATACAAAAAAATATTGAAAACACTTAATTCAATTATTTGGCAACAATAGTACGTGTTACTATCCGGATAATAACACGTAATATTGCCTTTAAACAATCGAATTCGGCGTTTTTAATATTTCGTTATATTAAAAATTTTCATTTTGTTTGTCACATGACAATCACATAAAAATTATATTATTATCGTGTAAAAATCGCATGATTCTCACAGCAAAATCCTACATGATTCTTACATGATTTTCACATGAGAATCATAAGAGCATCATGTTAGAATCATGTGAGATTTTTCAGTAGGGTAAGCCTTATAGATTGCTTAATTTTTTAGTATGAAAACACTGTCTACTTTAAAAACTGAAAATCCATGATTATTTGTATGAATTTTCATACTAATAAAGTAACGTAGGCGTTAAACTCTACTAGTACCCCCCATTCTTATTATAAAAGTTAGATTTTTCTTTCCGAGTAGAGTTACAGTTTGCAAGCACGAATGATCTCCGAGCGCGCCACAGGCTTATAAATCGCTAGAGGTGAGTCATCGCCAATTTAATTTTATGAAGATGTCGCAGGGCAAAAAAAAACCAGAACCTACTCAATAACTTTGCTGAGTGAAATATTATAAAAAAAAAGTTAAATAGAGAAAGTAAGATTTCAAAATACAAATGTAGTAGTGGTCATCTTTCTGTCCTTGATTCTTGTCTTCAAGTTCAACTGTAAAATTCCAAACAGAAACTCCTACTTTGTATTCCAGAAATCAATAGAGTGCCAAATTATACTAGTGAATATGGAAAGAAATTTTGTTTAGAGATAAAATCTTTAGTCAATTTTAAAGTTGACCGTCAATTAACCTCGAAAACTGGAATCAAAATTCATAGGAATGCAAAAAGATGGCCACCACTACAATCGCATTTTGAAATCCTACAACTGATCATTTTTAATTTTTTTTCTATGATTTAACCTTGCAAAGTTATCGGAGGGTTCGGGTCTTTTAGGGACCCTGTATATTCCCGGTTGAAAAAATCCAGCTGAATTTCCAGCAGTATTTAAATATTTAAGTACTTTGTAAATATTAGAGATCACTAAAATATTATATTACTCTTCAGATTATTATAGTATCCACAGTGGAGTGGATAAGGTGTTACACTGACGATCTCGCGGTCGCGGGTTCAAATCGTGCCAGAGGAAAGATTTTTTCTTTATTAAGTTCGTTAAAAATCCAACTGGAAATTCATCCGTAAATCCACCTACAAATAAAGCTCAAATCAATCAAAATCTAGCAAAATCTAGCTCTAACCCACTGAAATCCAGTGGAATCCGGTCTATCCAGAAGGAAATCCACCTAGAAATCTACCTGCAAATCCATCTGGATATTCAGCTAAAAATCCAACAGGAAATTCACCCAAATTTTCAGCTGGAAATCCAGCTGAAAATCAACATACAAATGCACGTACATATCCAGCTGGTAATCCATCTGAAAATCAACCTGCAAATGCCCGTACATATCAACCTGGACTTCCATCTGCAATCGAATCCAATCCATTGAAATCCAGTTGGATTTTTTAAGCGGGTTGATTGCAAATTTAAAATCGTATAACCATGAAATATAAGTTCCAAAATTAATTGTGTTGATTAGGTTAAATAGCGAATGAATCCCAGATTTTAAAATGTGAAATAAGCGTAAAAACTTGGCAACAGAAGCACATTAGGGGGCGTCAAACCAAGGTTAACAATCTGCTGGAATCAACATTTTTGTTTTCTAAAAATTAAAAAAAAAATTTTAAAATATTGCTCTATATTGACACATTAGTAAAATAAATGTCTGGATTCAAATTTAAGTAATTCGTTTATGACCTGTAGGAGATAAATGAGTTGGAAAAACGTGTTTATAAAAACGGATTCCGTTCAATATTTATAAATTTAGTAATTTTTTTGTAAATAAATAAAGGCAATAAAGAGCGATTTTGTAAAAAAAATTGTTGGGATTTTGAACAAATAATATGAAAACTGAAAGCTACAAGAATTTAAGTACGATCGCAACGAGATAAGTAGCCACATAACAATGCCTGCTACAGTGCCTTTGTTTATAGTGCATTTTGTTTGTCTGCTCCTTTTTTGTTTTGAAAAATTTTGTTTTATTATTTCGTAATAAATACATAAAAAGTTTCCCTTTTGCTCTCCTAAAGATATTTCCCTTCTTAAAATAATGAATGGGTACTATAGCCGATAAGTAGTCTGGTTCAAAATATTAGTTAAATTGAGTAAAAAAGGAAAGGACGAAGCAGTGTTATTCCCAAGAGAAAACTTTCCACTCCCGAGCGAAGTGAGATACAAATTTCTTGAGGGAATACTGTACTTTTCCGCCCATATGACATACGGTACTTTACTCCCGCTTCACCTATAATAGTAATTTTTTCATTAATATAACGCGAAAAACCTAAAAAAACACTTTGACAAAAAATAATGAGACACTTTATTCCCTCTTTAGAAAAAGAAAGCAGCTTTAGTAAGGAAAAAATTTCATTTGTATGATCAAGAAGATACACATAGTTGACCACCATCGCTGATTAGCATTCAAATAAAGAGCATAAATAGAGCAACGTTAAATAAATAAATAAACATTCTTACATTTTCATTATTGTCATCTGTTTTCGACCATTCTTGTAAAAACTTCATATTTTCAGTGGTTGTTTCATCAACTTCTTTCTGTACATTTTCTTGATCTGATTTGCTAAATAATCTTTTAGCTGTTGGAGTAGGCTTTTTGGAGGAAACAGTACATTTCTCGTTCACATATTCCATAACATTACTTTCAATTTCATAAGTTACATCATCTAGTAATTGCACGCCTAAATCATTATTTAAATTAGATGCTATTGATGATTGAAGGATATCCATATTGTCTCTTGAATTACGATCTAAAAAATAAATATTCTAATGAAAAAAATCAAGTAAAATTATTTACTGCTAACCAGACAAAATAACCCATGGCGAGTAATGTTAAATAATTTTAATAGTTTAATAAGTTTGGTATTAAATCGGACTTTTAACTCAATGCAATCGCACAGTTCGAGATAAAAAATATTATTAAATGGGTTTAAAGGTTACTTTACAATATGAACTAGATCGATCACGCGCGAGCCATAAGAGCGAGAGAGAGGGAGCCACGGGAGTATCGCGCGCGACGATAGCAAGAGAGTCTCTCGCGCGTCGCCAGTGAAAGTACGCGCCCGCACGCGGGACGCGAAAAGGGCATGGCGATCATGACGCGGATCGGCCAATCGGGGCTTGGATCGGCGACGTCGACGAAAGCGAGCCGACGGAGAAAAGCAAGGCGAAAAAAGAGGGATTGAGAGAGAAAAGCGTGAGCCGTAAGTTCGAGAGAAAAAGAGAGAGAGTGCGAAAATGGACAACGTCGCGAGGAGATTTCCGTGACGCCGCGTGCCATCATTCAGCAAAAGTTTTTCTTTGAAATAAAACACGCGCTAAATCGCCAATCGGCAACAAGTCCTTGGAATTCGTGCGGAGTTTAGTTGAAGCTACGGTGAGCTCCGTAATACCGTAAGTCCCTTAATCAATTAGGAAATCCCATGCATCGAACACAGAAGGTCCTCTTGTACCACATTTTACAGGAGAATAAATCAACGTGAAAGATGTACCTGCGTTGTTCTTTTGAAACCCTGTGTGTCATTTGCGTGTATTATTCGCTGATTCGCGAAGGAACAGGATAACTCAACGGTGAGAAGCTGGCAACGGTGAGCCGGCTCCTGGAGTAGGATCCGCGTCGACCACTGGTTTAACCACTTAGTCCTCACTGATGAGGTATGGAACCAACCCACAACCCTGGGAAACAATTAGCCGGAGTGGAGCATCCCGACCCGGTGGCGTCTTTACGACGCCTGACGCTCAACCCCCCCCCCCCCACCCCCCTATAATATTCCCCGTTACGAGTCCAAAAAAAACACCCTACGTTAACGTGGGAAACGTCATGGGTGATCACAATATGCTAAAAAAATAGTGATAAATTTACCTGATAAAATACTACTCTTATAAGGAGTACACATTTTTTCTGTAGTACTTGGTAAAGGGTACCCCCCGTTAAGATAGTCGAAATGCCCCTGTTCCGGGATTGAAAAATGAGGTTTGGAAGTCTATTCTACATCTATAAAGATAAAGTTTGCCGCCAACCGGACCTACCTAGACCCCTCCTACGCCGTTATATAGCTAAAAAACGGTTGATATCGTTTTTATTTTTTTTCTCCTCAACGAAAAAGCTAGCGATACGCGGTTGGTGGCATTTTTTTCTGTATAGAGCCTACTTTTTTGTGATTTTTTTTCAAGGTCATATATATAGTTCTTCTAATATAAAAATCGATTTTTATTTTTTAAATCACTATATCTTTTTTCAGAAGGGGGCTGCAGGGCTGGAATTTTTTTTCAAATTTTTGTTTTCTCTTGAAAAATAAAAAAAAAATTTTACCCGAACCGTATTTTCATTGGCGCCATGCTCAAAAATTCAAAAAATCCATTTTTTTAGCAGTTTTTTGTTTCTATAACGTTTTAGGCTGATTCTATGAAAACACTAATATTTCTATCGTATTCTACGCAAAAAAATACATCGAAAACATGTATCATACTTTTGTTTTTATCACTATTATATCCGGAGAAATCAGCGTTCGAACCTGTGTCTGTATTTACCCATATGCAACGCTTAGAAAATCGAAGGTTGGAATTCAATCATCTACTTCTACTTGTATAATGTTACCGTCGATAATAGTATAATACATGTTTCCGATGTATTTTTTTATGTAAAACACGATGATGCTGTCTGTTCTATCGTAGAACGTATTTAGAAAGTGCTAGACGCGAAAAATCACTGGAAAATGGGTTTTCCAATTCTAATGCTTTATAGGTTAGCCACTTGTAATAAAACCAATTGCACCATCATATTCTAAGCGAAAAAATACATAAAAATATTCAGAAACTAAGCGTAGGAATATAATTAGTAATATTCTGTTATAAATAATTGAATAAATGGCACAGGATTAAAAAATAAATATTTATTTGATCTACCAGTACATATTCAGATGTTAAAATTATCAACTTAATCCTCGTCGCTATCTTCATTTATAACAGGAACGATTTCTTTGAAGTCAAATAGAGTGGTGAGATTTTCTGCTGGCTTAATTGTTCTCGATAAATATCTTCCGTATGACAAGTAATAAATAATTGCAGCAACATGCGAACAAGAACCAACTGTTCTATTACCATTGGCACAGTTACAACAATATTGTTTAATACCACTGATACCAATGGTTTGAGGTTGATAATGGACATAACACTTATACATCTTGGCATTACAGTGACGTGATTTTACTTCGAATTTGATAATATGTGGATCTA